>JAQSVH010000002.1:1669907-1689824 GCA_029448705.1 Adansonia digitata | reverse complement strand
GGGGAAAGTAAATCAAATGATAGTCGAAGTTATGAACACTTCCATAATCATGAAATTATTACAAAGAAAACGCATACTGTAAAGTAAGGGCAAAACAGAAATGGAAAATGAAACTCTTGCACTAGGTTTTAATTAAAACATAAACATTCTCAAAGCAAAAGGGAGTTATTCAACGCTTGGTATTAAGAGAAGTTGGAATCGATGAAATAGCAAGGGGGGAAACTAGAACGTCTTTGCCATCATTCGAAGTCCAAATGCTTGCCGGTACAAAGTCCGGGAAATACAAGCTCAACGGTTCTTGTCTAAACGGTTCTCGTAACGCCAGATTGATAGGGAAAAGGTTGCATTGCCACCATTTGAAATCTAAATATTTGCCGGTTCGAAGTTCGGGAAATTCAAGCCCAACGGTTCTTGTAACTCCGGATTGATGGGGAAGAGATTGCATTGTGCTTGCTGCGCCATTAATTGGTCCACGAGCACCAAGGCTACCATGGCTTCAACCATTGGCACCGCTGCATGAAAACCCAAATGAACCCCACAAAAAAAAATCCCAACTATTAGTTGGATATTATTCGGAACTGAATGACATGAAGATATAAGAAAATATGGATGAAGATTGAATATGGTTAATACGATTAAATCTTGATGTAAGATGTTCATCCTAGTTCCCAAGGAATCTAGTTGGATTTGAAATGTAATAAAAATAATTGGAAAGATGGGAAAAGATGCAACAGAAAACTATGCACCCGAAGAAATACCTCGAGGGACAACACAAGGATCATGACGACCGCGGGCTATTAGTTCAATCTCATTTTTGTCTCGAGTCACTGTATGCTGCTTCTTCTGCAGAAAATAATACAACACCAATTTAACTGAATTAAGAACCCAAAACTGTATGAAAGGCATGAGTTGCCTCCAATTTTAATACAAATGTGTGATTAACAGTGCTGGTAAAAGGGCACTGGACCTGCCAATTGAACAGTAAGTTTGGAGGCCAGTCAGGGCCGGTGCTATATAGTATCGGATGATGTTTGAACTGACCTAAAACTGGTTCAGCCGGGTAGGATTAAAAAAAAAAAAAAAAAACCCCTTTTTCCCAAAAATATTTTTGTAAGTGATTTGAGACTTGAACTCTTAACCTCTGATAATTATACCAAAGTCCCTACCACAGCCAAAATGTATATTTTTATCAATTATTTACTATATGTATTACTTATTTAACAGTAAAAGTATTTTTTTTAACATTCAAAATTATTTTAGTTCAACCGGACCGATTTCAGCCAGTCATACCGGTCAAAACAATAACCTTAGGCCACACCGGCTTGAACACTAGTCCAGCTTTTTTTTTTTACAGTTGGTGATTAATTAAGATAGGTGGCAGAAGCCTTGAGACATGTAGGAAATAAATAAGCAGGCGAAGAAAAGATCAAACTTACACCAATTGTAGCTGTTGGCTTGAAAGCCACTCTCATATTTATAATTTCACCATTGGATATTCCACCCTGTAAAGTCAACATTACGATCTCATAATACCCATGTCTTGTTTAACTCCAAAAAAGCATATTCGTTGGAGAATAAAAATAACCATGTTGTATTTGTTGCAATGGTGAAAGGAAGTCCAATAGAGTGTTGCTAGCGAGACCAACACAGATAATAATAGATAAGACAAATACCTGTATCCCACCAGAGCGATTTGTTCTTGTCCTTATTCTTCCATGTTCATCAGTAAAGAACTCATCATTGTGTTCGCTACCAGTCAGAAAAGTACCTGAAAGGGATTTTATTGGACAACATTTAGAATAAGCTTACGAAGAAACCAAGCAGAAAATGACCAAGCAAGTAATAGCCTTCAAGATGTATTCAAAAGAGATTTAGGCAAACAAAACAGTAGTACCAGAAAAGCGTAAAAAATTCTTAACCTGCAAATCCGCTGCCAAATTCAAAGCCTTTGGTTGCAGGTAATGACATTACAGCCTTAGCAAGCTCTGCTTCGAGCTTATCAAAAACCGGTGAACCAAGCCCCTGAATTACAAGAATAGATTTTCAGTTCTATAGGAAACTTCCAGGCGACTTTGGATGGTACAATTAAAGCATTTCCATCATTTTAAGGTCACAAGCAACCTAAAATTTCAACCTAAAGATGTGAGTATGAGAAAGACCGAGCGTGCGTGCGCGCGCGAGAGAGAGAGAGAGAGAGAGAGTACATACACGTGGGGCATTCCTCACTATGCACGTGACAACACCACCAATAGAATCTCCCCTTGTCCGCACAGCATCAATAGCAGCAATCATTTTCTCCGCGTATTCAGGATTTGGGCACCTTACAATATTGCTCTCTATCTGACAACAAGTAGTCAGAAAATAGTTAGACAATGGCACTATAAATTGAATAGAAATAAAAGGAATTCAACAATCTAGATGAAGTGCAAGGGAAAGTAGACCAAAATGCATAATATATCTTGGGATAAATGCATTTCAGAAATTGTGAAATCAAATCAGAGGAAATCAAAGAAAAATCTCTCGTAACTAACCACAACCGGTTTTAGATCAAGACTTAAATAATTGAGCTGAGTTCAAAACCTGATCAAGATTTACGGTGTCATGCTCAACTAAGCCATCTGGAAGCACAACCTGGTGAACTTGTGAGACATAGGCAAGAACCTGAAAGACGGGAACAATAAGAAGAAAAAGAAAGACATAGCATTCAGTAACGGATGTGGAGTCTGCAGTCCAATGCATTGAATCCTGAAACATGGTTGAAGCTATATTGTGGTGATTCTAAACATCCATTCAACACAAGACAGATGTCCTCAACATGGAACACAGCAGTCAGGATAACAGTTATCATTTTTTTTTTGACTTGTTAGTAAAATCGCACGGTATTTTTTTTTTTTTTAAGTGGAAACAAATTAGACAAACACTCCACAAAACTACCACACCAAGTACATACATTATCATAAATTCATAGAATAAAGTAGTGAATTACAATCATGTATAACAAGATCAAAGGATAAAAAGATCAATCCCTCCAGCTTGAAACATACCTCAGTTCCTGAAAACTGCTTGAGAATTTTCTTAGCAATTGCTCCAGGGGCAACTCTTCCAATGGTTTCTCTGGCTGATGATCTACCACCACCCTTCAATTACAAGTTCAATTCAGATGATTGTGTCCATACAAATCCGCATCTCTTTAAAAATGATGGCAGAAACTGAAATATTGGGATGACACTAAAAGGCATTACCTGCACTGCCCTGACACCATATTTCATGTCATAAGTGGCATCGGCATGAGATGGCCTATAAGCTATTGACATTTCCTTGTAATCCTAAAGCAGAATGAAATCATTAATGAATCCTTCTAAATCCCATAAGAGCAAATAAATAAGTCAAAATTTAGCAAATGTCCATCATATTATATGTATGCTTTCCTTGAAATTTCTCACCTATTAAAGTCTTAATCCTTAGCTGAAATGATTCGCTAGACTGCAATCCAAATTATACATATTTGCACATTATCTACCGAACAGCTACTGTTTATATAGTTAAGTCATTTGATTGATTTATGAGGTCTCATTCACGATTTATATAGTTGCATCATTTAATTCGCTAAAGAGCTCTCATTCCTGTATAGCAGTATCAGCTCTAGAATTACAAACTGAGCCTTGAAATGTTTGAAATAGATTAATTTCAGATGATGAGCCAAAATAGATTGCACGCATTTTGAATACTATGCCAGAATCCAAGAGAACAACCAAAGGATTGTTCAACCTCATTTTAGTTTTCCCATTTTAGACCCGATAACATATAACACTTACATGTCCTCTCTGATCAGTATTTGGTACAAATACATGGATTGGTGTTCCAGTAGTCACTCCTGCAGTTTGTCACAGAAAGTCTATTTAAACACAAAAAAAAGAACAGTGATATGAAACAGCAAGAATGATGGCTGAAGATAACACTAGAAATTTGGAAGACCCAGGGAAAAAGAAGATTTAACCTTCAGAAACTCCAGAATATATTCGGCATGTGTCAGTCTCTTTCCTTGGGGTAGTAATTCGGCTCTGACCTGGCCTCCTGAAAAAAAAAAAAAAAAATCTTGACTATTAATCCAGTACTGTATTCTATTTTTAATCGGCCAACCCTGTTTGAAAGGACTATTACTAGATCAACATAAAATGGACATGAACGACACAGTGCTGAAGGCAAGCAATAGAACAGAACAGATAGTGCTAAGTTCTCAAAATCAAGTACCTTCGGTCAAGATCAACTTGCAAATCAGCTTCTGAGAGAGGAATCCTAGGAGGACATCCATCAACTATACAACCAATACCACCTCCATGAGATTCTCCAAAAGTTGTAACACGAAAATAATTTCCGAATGTACTCCCAGCTGCCTGTATCTCTGTTTGGAAGTACACATTGTCAGACTTCAGAAACTCAACTCAATCCCAGTATTCTTTTTGGAGGAACTATATCTAATAATATTACAGCTGCAGCAAAGATACAATAGCAATGTGTCCGAAACTCACCCCGAGTCCGATAACATGCTTATGATTCAAAAAAAAGCATTTCTATGGAATTTATAGACACCCCAAGAGGTTTTTGGCCTAATGGCAACATGTTACCATCAATCTCAATGATGAAAACGCTAATCCAATTAAGTAATACTATAGATCTCTACATGAATCTCAGCCTATAATGTTTACTGATCTTAAAAATCTCATTGATCACAACAGTTCACTTCCAGGTTAAACAAATGAATAGCTACTCCAAACATCTTGATGCAGGAGCATCAACAATTAAAAGTTCTCTGTCATTTAAAATTCTATCAGACTAAAGTTTAATTCATTTATATCTCTGTTTGGGATAAGAGATTTATTTTAGGATAAGTTTTATGATTAAGTTTAACTAGTATTCAGCTAGGAATAACAAATCCTGTAGGAGCAGGAGTTCTAGCCTCTTTATAGCTGCTGCAATGTATTCCATTATTTTTTCTGATTTATTTATCTAAAGGTGTTTCTGTTCAAAATTTCAGAACCTAAATCTCTACATCGATTATTTCTCAACAATTTCAATTCTTTTCATTCTCTAGCTAGTCCTATGATCCCTACCCTGCATCACATCTGAACCTAATATCAAACTTTCGCCGTTATTTTGAATAGACAGATTCCAATGGACACAATATATCGAATAAAGTCGACTTTTGTGGCCATTAATTACATAGAGTAAATCATTGTAATACCATATAGACATCATCAAATGTCTTTCTTTGCATAATGGCAATAAGGTTTCTCTAAAAACCATAAAAAATAACACCTACCATTGCCTTAACCTGATGGCAAAGGTCTATCAGTAATCGCTCAAACCATAATTAATTAGAGTCCTATGCATAAAATTACACACAAAATAGAACACAACATACAAATTTGAAGTCAAAAACAACCAAATTCCCTTAGAAAGTAGTAATTTTGCAAAGAAACTCAACAAAAAAAAAAATAACAACAATTCCCATATATCAATAAACAACAAACTCCAACAGCAAGAAATATTAAAAAAAAAAAAAACCAATACTAACAAAGAGAAACAAAGCTAAAAAACAATAGAAACAGCCCAAGTCAAAAACAAGATCTTTATCAACAAATCTTATAAAAAAAATTTACAGAAAACACAATTGAAATTTGAAGCTTAAAGAAACAAAACTTACGAAGCTTTTTGTGGGTTCTTGGTTTGATTGAGATTTGAAGAGAGGAAAAAGAGAGTCTTTGGAGATCAGAAGAAAGAGAAGAGTTGGGTTTAGTAGCTCCAAGGAAAGGCTTGGATGTAATGGAAGAAGCCATGACAACCTTGAAAAATCAAAAGCAAAAGAACAGAAAAAAAAAAAAGGGTATAGCTTGAAAGAGATGAAGAAGAGATTTAGCTAATAAAAATGTAAAGATTTGGTAGATGTGAGAAGGGATCGAAGGGTGGGTTGGTGGGTTTTGGGTTGTTGGATTTTGTGATTCTCGATGACACTTCTTTTTCTTTTCTTTGTTAGAACTTCAGAGGAAAAACATGCTTACCTACCCTCGAGTTTTTCATTTTTTTTTTATTACAAGTTTAATAAAAAAATTATTTCTTTTAATCTTTCCTAAATCATTTAAGAACTGAGTTCTGTAAGGGAAAAAAAAACCTTTATATAAATATATATTTAATTTCAAATTGAATTTAAGAAAAAAAAATCCTCTCAAGTTAATTTGACACAAATACGTACGTACTGTGTGAAATTAATTTAATTTTATATATTTTATAATATTTTTATGATTTATATTTTATATTTTATTTGGTATTGATAGTTGATGTTAAATTTTAAGTAAATGAAAAATATTTAATTATTTATTGAACTTAAAAAAAATATAGTTGTTAAGTGCATATATATATATATATTAAAAAGATGATTATTAAATAATATAATATAATTATTAAATTAATTCAAAATCGTACAGAATTAGTATCATTATATTGATAAACTCAATGATCGATTTGTTAAAATATTTAATTTTATATAAAATTGTAAAAGTATATAAAACTAATTCATTGAGTTTGAGTTGATCCCTTTCTCTCTGTGTATATTTATACACACATACATTGACATTAGATCTAATGTCATTAGACATAACATAGAAACAATTAAAATTAAACAAAAAAAAAGGCAAGACACTAATGTTTTAAAATCTATATAATATGAATTATAAATTTATTAAAATTTATATAAGTATAAAATATATTCAACATGATTATAACACGATAACAAATATAAATATGACATGAATTATAGGGTCTAATTTTATGAGGTACAAATAGACTTGTCAATTGGGCAAGTTTAGTCGGGTTAATTCGAGCTAAGTCATTTCATTTTTAAATTTTTGTGTCATTTTCGAGTCCAGATCGTTTCAGTTTTGAGTAACTTCGATTTTGGATAATTTTGGATTCAGTTATTTGGATTTAAGTAAATGGGGTTTAACCAAGATAGTCAATGATGTAGCAGTACCATTTTTGTTCTGTTACTAGTACATTACCACTATTGATATGTTTCGGTGAACTATTTTAGGTTTATAAGAGTTTGAACATTTTTAATTTATATATATAAAAAATATTTTTAAATATGAAATAAATAAGATTAAATAAATTTCATATATCAAATATTAACAAATTATATATATGTTCTAAAAAATTTTATCAAATATAAGAATATCAATATCAGCCAAGTCATAACGCTGAAATTTTTTAATGATCGTCAATTTTACGAATAATCATCTTTAATATTTATCAAATTTACAAGTAATTATACATAATATTCATCAAATTTAAAATCAATATCAAATTAACTTTTTTTACATGCTTATGTTATGCACTGACCGGTATAGTTATTTTTGACTGATACGATCAAAACAGGTCAATAACTACTAGTACGACCGATGCAAATCGAAACCAAGACCGCAATAGAACTAACTATTGTCAGTACTATTCTGTGTTAAAACGTACTGGTCAATATGATCGATGCTGATACAGTATTGATAACACTAGGTTTAATGCTCGATTTTGTGTTATTCTAGATTCGAGTCAATCGGATTTAATACTAAGATTTATTGAATTTAATCATTTTAGATTAATTATTTAAGTCATTTCGAGTTCGAAACATTACGTATTCGAGTCATTCCAAATTAAAATTAAGATTTTCGGTTCGATCTTTTTTCAAATTTGACTAAATCTGATTTGAGCTCACGTAGGTTGATTGGATTTTTCAGTTAGGATTAGAATTAACGGGATGTAATTTTTGAAATGTCAAAAAATCTGGGAAAATAAATGCCCCAAAGCCAACAATCAGAGACAAACAAAATACACTCGGACACATTTCCAAAAACCGGTATAAATTTCTATTGCTATCAATTTATGGTACAAAGTTCAGAACAATCAATGTTCGAAACAATAATAGCCTTTTCGTTCATTTTGGCAGAGAATATATGGTGGGACATAACATTACATGCTAAGCAAAATCTTACGTTGTATTGCTGCAGTTCACTGCAGTCCAATGTATGCGTCCTGTTACAACATTCAAAGCCCGAAGAACAAAAGCGAAAAAAATAGAAGGAAAAAAAAAACCTACATCAAAGAATGTTTTGGTATTTTGATTCCATCGAACACAAACCCCGATATTAAAATTCCATTACGGCATTGGCTGGAGCTCGCGTTTTCAAAACCATTTCCTCGTACTCTTTTTCTGGGTCAGACAGGGCGACAATCGCCCCTCCTGCACCTATAGATGCTTCGTTTTCATGTATGACGACTGTTCTTATCACAATGTTAAGATCGAACGTCTGGTTGTAGGAGAAAAAACCAATGGAGCCCGAGTATATACCTCGGGAACAGCTCTCGATGGAATCTAGAAGTTCCATCGATCTCAACTTAGGAGCCCCCGTCATTGAACCTCCGGGAAATGCTGCCTTCACACAATCAACAGCACTAACATTCGACTGCTTTTTCCCCCGAATCGTACTGACCATAGTATGAACGGTTGCATAGGACTCAACTTCCATGAGATGTGGCACATGAACGGTGCCAGGTTCGCAGACTCGACCAAGGTCGTTCCTTAGAAGATCGACAATCATTAAATTTTCCGCCTGATCCTTTTCGCTGTATGGAGAACAAGAGAGAGAGAGAGAGAGAGAGAGAGAGAGAGAGAGAGATAAGTACTTGAACTTCAAATGAAATAGATTAAGACATGAACACACATTATAAATGCATTATGCTTCAATTTTAGTTTAACAGGTTCAAAATCCGCTGAAACCAGATAAGAACACGGCGATGTTCCAAGTACAACAAAAAACTGGACTGGCTTTTTTCTATGTAAGAACTAATTGTAAGCACACCCTCCTCTCGACCACAAATTCCTTTCTCTCTTGACTCAACAACAAGCAATTAAAACAAAGCAATTAAAACATCGATTTTCAAATAAAAAATATTAGAGAAAAATGGGGGGAAAAAAAACAATAATGTTACTGTAGCTAGAATAGATTGAATCACCTGTACTGCAATTGTAACTTGAGCCGTTCATCTTCCTCTAGCGTTGCACCACGAGCTATGGTCCCCTTAATTGGCTTTGCTTCTAGTATACCGTTACTATCTAGTCGTAAGAACCTCTCGGGAGAAGACGAGCATATGCATAAATTCTCCTTCGAAAAATTTAGCCACGAAGCATAGGGAGCCGGATTTTTCTCTCTAAGATGAAGGTAAAGTCTCAAAGGATCTACGTCTCCCATGCATTTTCTAATCTGAGTTGTGAGGCAGAGCTCATAGCTTTCTCCATCTTTGATGTACTTCAGACATTTCTCGACATCTCTTACATATTGCTCCCTAGATTTCTCCGAACGAAAGCCTGCTTTACATGCAGAGTTTGCCTTAGCTTTGAGACTCTGCTCGCCTAATTTTCTAGTCGCAGAACCTTTCAAGCTGATAAGCTTCCGTTCAGTATCATCCAGCCATTGGGTCTTAGTTGTATTTCCTTCATGTAAGGACAATATATAAACATCATCAGAATGATGATCGATAACTACAACGTTATCGGCAAAGAAAAAGCAAGCATCTGGAGTTTTGGATTTGTGAGAATTAGACACCGCGCCGCATTCTACTTTAAGATTATACCTGTAATTAAAAAATAATAAATAAACAAAAATCAGTTAATGAGAGGAGCAAATTCAAGTAAGAAAAATTCAGATTACAGAATGATAACACAAACTTAGATATACTCGAGCTTTGTTACTTAGACTCGAATATGACTGTCAAATATGAGTATATAACCGACATGTTATGTTCAATTTTTTCTAAGGTTTTTTTTTCATATATTTGGAAGATCATATCCCCATTCCACATCCAGAAATGTGTAAGATACAGGTTCTTCAAGAAAAATGAAGAGTGGGAGCAACATAGCTCAAGAGTTGAAGGACCGTTCGAGCCTAGCGGCACCAGTTGGTTGTGTCGGAATAATGAAGTGGACAACAAGTAGGTAAAGCCAATAAAATCACGGCCAGATGTTAAATATGATTGCACCAATCAAAGCTCGAAGAACATTTTGTTTTTGTCTTGGGAGGTGGAGGAATGACTGAAAGAAATTAAAATTTACTACATACCCTAAATAACCAATAAATCCACCATAGAAATCAAATGGCAGTCCTTCATAATCTTTTTCCTCGTGACAGAGTGACAGAAGCTCCTGTTACATGAACAGAAATGAGAGCTACTGTAAAACCAAGCTGTTTCCACATATAAAATTGAATGAAAACTCAACACGATCTTCAGTATGATCATAATATACATAACCAACATATTACTATCACAGCTTGGACCTAACTTTTTATTTTTCAAAAAATGAGTTTCTACAGTCATCTGGATCGATACGATATACACTTGGAGCATATAAACCTAAAGCTAACATGAATACCATTTGACAAAAAAAATACAATGGGATCAATTTCGAAGTTTCTATTTGCAATTCTTATCAAGATTTTACCTAACGTAGATTATCATCAATAAAGCCGAAACTAATAAAAGGGTATAATTGAAATTTTAAACATACTGACTCTTTAACCTTTTGATAAGAACATGATTTTCGATTTACTACATAGATGCCTAGACAATATTGGAAAGAACCATCCTTAAGGACTTGCTTATAATAACCAGCATCAGAGAACTATTGCCAAGTTTTCCATTCATCGTTTGATTTAAATTGGAATCACAGGATTTTAAGAGGATATCAAATCAAACTCCTATCAAAATAAAGGGCAAAACATGATAAACAATAAACATATTTATTCAGCTGAAAATCAATTTATACAGAAAAGAACCATTTCAAATGCATTAAAGTTTTGGATCTTAATAAGTGTCTTCTTGAGTTTCATGTCTAGTTTTTTACTTCGTTGATTTTCTGGCAAGGAAGAGCTTGTCATAAATACTGGACACAGATTAGTCTGCTGCATTTTAGGGAATCATTTCCAGTCTTTGCTCAGGTTAATATATTTCTAAGCTATATTACTTGAGCTCAAGTGTGAGTGTCGGATACCATACGTGTCTGAGACAAGTATGTTCAACTTTTTCCAAGTTTTTCCATGCATTTGGAAGATCCATGGAGGGTCTATCCCCATAACAAGCATCTAACAAGAGTGCCGGACATGGGTACTTCAAGAAAAATGAAGAGCCAAGCAACATAGCTTCTAATAGAAACACCCCCTTAGCATGAGGTGGGAAAACTTGATTTTGCCTCAGCAAACAAAAATAGTTTTCATGGTATTATGTTTATTAGTTTAATGACTTCTCTCAAATTAAGCAAAGACTGGAAGGAAATCTTGTTCAATTTACTAATTAGATTGCTAATAACTGGGATAGTATTTTCAAAAGTCAATTTATATTTCTCATAACTTTGATTCATGCTATCTGATGTGCGGACCAGGAATGAATAATACATCCATCAAAATCCGAAAATACCTTGTTCAAATATTCAAGAAAACCTTCTTCCAAAAATGTGCTGTTGGTAGAGCCTTCAGCATCTTCAATCAATAAGTGACCTCCACGTTTCAAAGCCACATCACTACAAAAAAAAAGGAATGTACTTCTGTTTAACTACTAGATGATACTACAAATCATAAATGAAAATTTATAACTACTTCTCCAGTTAGACAATCGATCATCAAGCGATCAATGATGTGATAAGGTCAGGATAAAAGCAAAAAGGAAAAATGAACTAATTCAGAAACTTCAAAAATTTTATGAAGACAAAAAGAAATTCCGACTTGTATCAAATTGAAAGATGAGAGAAATAGATTTATCCGTACCTTTCTTCACACAATTTGAAAGTTAATTGCTTCCAAAGGTCTCCACCTTTACCCCCCATGAACGAAAACCGTGCTCTTCCCTGAATGTCACATATAAAAGTTAAGATTGCGGAAAGGATAATCAATCATATAAATAAATATCACTATATAAAGACCACGAACAAACAAATTATAAAGCACATCAGTCAAATTGCTCATTTTATGCTATAATACTACACCTATATACTGTCTAGCCAAAACTAAAATATGGACTATTTGCTTCAGGCTACTTGCTTCTAAACAGACTACTAAAGCCTTTTGCATCTGCAGATCGAATAATTGAAATTTGGATCCAACAATAAATAACGTGTTCTTACTAAAATTTTGAACATGATCGAAAAATATCCATGACTATCATTGGATAATTATGCCATAGATTAAATTTTCTGCATTCTTCTATGTCCGCCAATAGTTCAATCTGAGTCGAGAATTACATGGTCAAAACTTTAATTTGGTCTAGATTTCAACAGTAAATCATAAATGCCATATAGATGTATATACATGTGTATAAATACATAGATATATATATATATACACTATACGTATATATATATATATACATACACACATTAGATTACAATTTATGTAAAATAAATTCACTAGAAATAGAAATCCCATATAAATTCTAAATAACTAGAAAGAAAGAAATAAAACGAATAAACGATTGAAAATTGCAATGTTCAATTTGCAAGAGGTTTCCCTAAGAGATAAACCAACCTTCTCTGTCGATGAACTGTCCAACCAAAAAGTGTTTTCAGCCTTATTTTTGCCAAAAAGTTCAGAAAATATGTTTCTTGCTCCACCAACTTCACTTGCCAAGTGATCAAACTTCCTCCAATTCAACTTCAGAAATTTAGCACCCACATTCCGAGGCAAAATATTTACTATATCAAAAAATCCTAAATTCCTCCGGTCTGCATCTTGCCTCAATTGCCCATTCCTACAAGCTTCTCCACTAAACCAGAAATCTGCCTTCCGTGCTGATTGCCTAGTTGTATGAACTGCTCTGAACAGTCTATTAGTATGGGGTACCTGCATGGACGCTAAAACAAGTTTACGGCTCAGAGAAGCATATGCATCTCCAACAGCAAAGCAGAAGAAGATAAAAAGCAGCAGCTAAAGCAGAGATCTAAGTCCAATCACCATTTGCAATATCAAATTTGTCAAAGCATTACTCAGATAAACCATAAGATGCAGGTCAAATCTTTTTCAGTTATGTTAAACAACCTTTTACTCCATAAGAAAGTTTAATATCGTACAGATTATAATCCAAGTTATTATTTTAAGGAAATGACCATCTCCCAAGAGAATGAACAGCCAAAATAGATTATTGGCTGTACCTGCATGCGGGACAAGGGGAGGACAGTAAAGAAAGCAAATTCACAACATAAGAATAGCAAAATTACTCTTCTAAAAAGGAGTTTCATTTTACCAGTATAATGAATATTTCCATCGCAGTTGAACGAAGAACTCTTTTGTAACCAATAATCCTTAGTTATTTCTCTAAAGTTCTTGAATAGCTGTCCCCCATAAGTTGTTGCAACACTTTCAGGATGAAACTGAAGTAAAATGATGAAAGTCAAGAGAATAGCAGAAGGAAATACAGATAAAGAGAAAGAGAAAAAAGCAAAGTTTAAAACAAGATAATCTCAGAGCATACCTGCACGCCGTAATGAGGCCGAGTAGCATGCCTAATTCCCATGACAACTTTTCTACTTTTTGTTCCGTCAACATGGCTGGAAGCCCAATAACTTCCATTTTGAGCCGAAATAGGATCAAAGTTTGCTTGCTGTCTCTCACTCTCATAAGCATCTGGGATGGCATCAAAATTCTGGGTCTCAAAGAAAGAAAGTGTGTCATCAGAAGATGTCCAAGCTATTGGTATGAGCTCTTTTGGGAGAGATTTTGCATCTATAACAAGTGAATGATATCGAACAACCTGTAAAAAAGAATGGCCAACAGGCTGAGAAATGACAATCACTCTTTGGGTTCATAGTAACTATAAGTCTACAGCATTCAGAGTAAGGTGCATCTAATTCAGAGCTTCATGCAATTTTCATTGAGATATAAGCTATAATTCTAACCTATGTTGCTCCGACTCTTCATTTTTCTTGAAGAAACTGTGCTTGACATCCATATCCAAATCATATCCGGACATAGGACGAGAATATGATCCTTTAAGGACCCTCCAAATACGTTGAAATCTTGGGAAAAGTTGAGCATACCAGTGTCGGACACATACCATGTCCAACACTCACACCCAAGTCCGAGTAACATAAATTGTAACTACTATCTCACATGCTGCTCATCCGTAATTCACTTCATAGCATCTCATATGTAATAAATTAAAAAAAAAAAACACAATGATTTGCTCAAAAAAATTAGAAATTCTATATCATATATCATGGCCCCATATGACAAAAGTCAATGCAATATAGTCCTTCCTATGATTGTCCCATCAAAAGAGATGCCAAACTAACCAAGAAATCATGTAGCTACACGGCAACATATAAAGGAGCTTTTATGGAAATGGGGAGACCTTTGTTTTCGATTTCAAGTTCAAAATAAAAGAGAAGGCTGACCTTGAATCTTGAATTTCTGCCAGATGGAATATTAGCAAACAGCTTGCAGCCATCATGCTCAATCTCACTGTACAGAACAAGGAAGAAATAAATGCCAAGGGGGAAAAAAAAACTTAATAATTTGAAAAGAAAACAGTTTTCCTTGTATTTGAAGCGAAGAACATGTGTTTGCGTATGTGTGTTTACAACAATATTAAAGCCACAACCATCTAATTAATAATTTATTGATGTGAAAATTGTCAAAACTTGTTATGAAACAAACTTTCTCCAAAATGGACATCCATCATTTCATACTGATACAGATCTTTCCGTTTTGTAATACTGAGATTGGTTTATTATCATAATACCTCAGGCGTCCATGGATTGGCTCGGATGCATGGATAATTTGAGCACCGTGTGCATAACCTAGAGCCTGCCAAAGCAAAATTCCATTGAGTCAAATACGGAGAAGCAGACCCCAATAAAAGAGAGCGAAAGAGCGAAAATCAATCAGAAAACCAAGAAATTAAAGGTGCAAATAGAACCTTCATAGAAAATTTTCCATATTGGCCAAAAGCTTTCAAGTCCAGAAAAGAAAATCTCAAATCATAGATTGAATAATGAAACAGAATCATTCATAGAAACAAATAGGCAGCTCTATCTAAGTCCACCTAGACTGAATAGCCGAATTGAAATGAAGATTATGATAGACAAACTCAAGCATAATTGCATATTAGTGATGAAGTTTGTATGGGATTGAAATACCTGATGCCCAAGACAAACACCCAAGATAGGGATATCCCAGCACTCCAACAGCAGCTGAAGACATACTCCTGTCAATTTCAAAGTGGTTTGTTACACATGTCCATAAAATGGTTAATCCTCATAAAATCTCATAACCCCAAATAAATTCCATTGTTCAACGTCACTCTTCAAGGCCCAGATAGAAGTATATCGCAATCTAAATTACTATCAATCAGCCCTGACTCTCTATTCCTTCAATCTGCTATGTAAACCAAAAGTCTATAAATAAAATTGAATTCTACTTCTAACAGTCTCACCTATATCTGCAGAGCATGCTGGAGAACCAGGTCCAGGTGATATAACAATATTATCAAATGCATACTCCTCGTGCAAGAGACAGCAGATGTCTTTCCATGTCAAGTCATCATTTTGGACAACTACAGGGGGTACTGATACAATTAAAGATCATAAGGAAAGATGTCAAGACAGCTTCCACCAAGTTAATATTTGGTTCTTCTGTAACAAGAATTTATTCCATCATATGCAGAGTGCAGAAAACAATATAGAAAAGCTTTCAGGTTATAGGCATAATCATTTACCCTAGTGAAACATCCAAAACTATTCTTTACCATTATGACCAACAGACTTTCGAAGGCAATTCAGGACCATGTTAATATTTGGTTTCATCTTCAGTAACAAGAATTTCTTCCATCATTCAGCATGCATAAAACAAAGTAGAAAAGCTTTCAGGTTATAGGTGGAATCATTTACCCGAAAGAAACAGCAGAATATGAGAAATTAAGAATTCAGAAGAGGTCGTAACTTAATACATCAACAAACATCCGAATACCATTCTAGACCATAATGACCCTATCCACCAATTTGTTTCTGAGTACAAAAGCAACATTTTGAAATCTCAAAATGGTTTTTAAACAATGCATCATATGCTCATGAACATCTTGATCAAATACTTTATGTGTACCTCACTAGGGCTTATAAGAACCCCTTAGGTTTCTTGCTGTCAAAACAGAAACATGTCTGCCATAGAAATTGGATAGTTTAAATCCTTATGATCTTAAAGTGAAAGTTACCATAAATGCAACCAATCCAATTGAAAAGAATTTAAATAAGATATACAGTAAGTAATTGCTACACACACAAAGACATGCACAAGAAGGATGGAGATGGAAAAAAAGAACTCACCACCATTAATGACACTCAGCTCCTGGTAAATGTTGTATGTGTAACTATCATAGTTATCAATCAACAATGTCCTCACAAATTCCAGCTTCTTTCTGGGCATCTCTTGCCGCTTCTTTCCCATGAACGATCCTTCTAAATGGCCAGGAACTAGATGGCTTGATATCACCATTTTTCCAGCATCACAATGTGATGATAGAAAATAATGCTTTTTGATGTAACCACCAGCCCTTACGAAAGATTTAGATGCCACTGGATTTGCCTTCACATTCCTCAAACCCTCTAGATTGGCATACGCGAGGTCAGAAGAAGAACATAAAGTGAAGCTCATTTTTTGCATCGAAAGGGAAGTTCAGTAAAGTTGTTCACAAAACTTCCCTTACATACACCTGCCAAAAAAAAGTGCTCTTCTAGTTAGATCCTTTGTCTATAAAATACTTTTGACTGCTACACAATTTTACAGCACTCTTCCACCGTCTACAAATCCGGATTAACCTATTGTGTAATACAGCTATAGCCATCAAGAAGAAGCAAACTTGTATGCACATAGTAGAAATATATTAAAGCATAAATGTACGCCGTCGCCAAGTATAAGAGTGAACTAATAGTATTTTTTTACCAATAGATTTGTATAAGCAAAAATCGTAGATAAAATAGATCGAATGTTGCAAGAATCTCATCATACTGATTTCCATCCATTTTCAAATGAGAACGATAGCCTAGTCCAACATACTTATTAAAACCTTCAATTTCTTTGGTACAAAGTGAGTTAAGTGTCTATTAACTAAAAAGAAAATCAGGTCGTTCAAAAGCTTCAAAATTGCTCAAACATTGACCTTTCATTGATAGAGACATATAAGCAAACACAAGAGTTACATAAATTATACTACTAAGGTCCATCATAGACAAAGAAGAGTACACTTTTCAAACAACTGAAAAAAGTAAAGAGAAACCTTTTCCAGAAAACCAAAATAGATCCAAAGAAACCAACCATCTAGCTAAAATATATGCAATAGCAAAGCGTGTCCAAAATTTTAGTATTCAAAAGAAAGGAACAATCTTTCAAAAGAAAAAAAAAGTTACAATCTTTCTTAAACTATTAAAACATCATAAGAAAAATGTTATAATATCTACATAATCAAAACAAATTAAAAAGAGAAAAAAAAATATGTTAAAGAAATAAGGCTAAAAGTTTATAAGCGGATCTTACGGACAAGAGAAAGAAACAAGAAAAAAGGAAGAAAACCCAAGACAAGAATCCAAGAGAAGGCGACAGAGACCAAAACCTTACGATTTTCAGAACATAAGATGACTTTGTTTTGTATTGGTGGTGCTTGGTGTGGTGAAAAAGAATGGCGGAGAATGAGAGGACAGAAAAACAGAGGGATTTGAAGGTGCTGGACAGGGACTGAGGTAGCCGCCTAACCCGGGCCGATGAAAATTATAGAAAAGGCCAAAGAAAAGTGAAGTGGGATGCAGATTTAGCTTTGCTGGCCATTAGACTCCACTTGATTTTTGTGACGTTTTGTGGACCGTCAAAAATCAAATGGGGGTGGGGAAAAAATGAAGATTTGTAGAAAATCTTACGCCTTTCCAAACCCCAGGGAATAACTTTTTTTAGAGGATAAGATTCGATGAATAAAATATAAAAAATAATAAAATATGATATAAATATATAAATATATTAATTTTTTATAATAAAAATATAAAAATATTAAATATTTTATAAAAATTAATTATTAAAATATAATATAAAAATTAATTATTTACTATAAAATTTATTAATAAATTATTAAAATAAATATTTATTATTTAATTATTATATGTAATGTATAATAAACAATTGATTATATGATACAATTCGAATGAAGGTTCGTATTCAAAAAAATTTTTTGCTTCTCCAAGCTTGATGTAAGTTAAGTTGGTTTGAATCTAAAAATTTAGTTTACTATTTAAAAAATAAAAATTATATTTTTATATTAATATTTATATTTTTTAATTAAATTTAAATAAAAATATAATTAATAAATAATAATTCAGATCAATCGACTCATATTATAAAAATATTTTATCCAAACTTAATTTGTAGATAAATTTACTTAAAATGAAATACGAAGAAATAAAATGCTTGTAAAGAGAAAATTAAATTTTTTGGAAAATTGTTCAAAGAAAAATTATAAAATATTAGAATTCAACAAACCCAGAAAAGTGGGTGAATTTTTTTCTTTTAATTTGCTTCTAAAATAAATAATAAATAAAAGATTTGTTATAATTTTAAGACTTGAGAAGTTTTTTCATGTAAAAGTAAAAGTTTTTATTTTTCTTAAAATAAAAAATGTTTTTTTTCAAAATTAGAATTTTTTTCATTTAAAAGAAAATATTTTTTTCAAGTAAAAAAATAAATATTTAATTATTATTTCAAGTTAAATAACGATAAAACCCATAATTTTTATATTTATTTTAATAATTTTATTAGGTTTTTTTATTCTTTCTTAAACTAAATTAGTATCTTTTGACTTAATGAAATCAAATCAATCAAAACGCTTATTTATAGTATAGATAAATAGAGATATTCAAAACCAAAGCATGTTCTTAATTTAAATTCTAACCACTTTGGCTTAATTAAGTTATATTATTTCCAAATTCTTGTAAAAATAAATAAACAAACATGTCTTTAGTTAAAAAAAATAAAATAAAACAAAACAAAAAATTTTGAAAACATCAAATATAAAAAAATATATTGAAAATAATTCCAAACCAACACTGTTGTTGTCCAAAAGGATTAACCTTCTATTAACTTTTAGCCTTCCCACCCCCCCCCCCCAAATCTTAGCCCTTTCTTTAACTAACTTTTCCCTATTGTTGATGATGGGTTGGTGGCTTTGTATTTGTTTTTATGAAAATGGGTTGGTGAGTGGTGACAATCTAAATCTATGCTTTTATTTTGGATTTCTTCAATCATCTCCTTTGAGTGGGACAAATAGGTTGGTGCATTTAATTTTTATTATTATTATCACTAAAATTTTAAATTAAATTGATATTACAAGTTAAATAATATTAATTCGATTAAATAATTATTTAAAATTAAATATTAATATAATAAAGATCTTTATGTTTTTTAATTATATATATTTTTTAAAAAATTATATATTCTTAAAGAAATACCAATATAAAACTTTTTTTCTTTTAAGTTTTTTCTGCATAATTTTCTTCTTTCACCCACTAAGTGCTTGTGCATATATCTAGTTATTCTTATTATTATTTATTTGATTAATTAAGATTGAAAAAATATTAATCAGTATCTAGTGATATTAGCTAAGATGATATTAAAAGGAAAAAAATATTAATTAATATCCAATAACACTAGTTAATATGATATTAAAATACGCAAAATGTTAATAACACTGGCTAAATAATATATAAACTCTTGCCATAGTTTTGTTTAATTTTTTATTTTATTCATTTGGACTCTATATTTTTCTAGCAAAATAATTGTATACAACAAAAGTTTC
>JAQSVH010000002.1:1645419-1665818 GCA_029448705.1 Adansonia digitata | reverse complement strand
GAAAAAATCTGATTGCATGCATAAGTCTCATCAATTTATTTCATATCTGAAAAAATCTAATTGTATGCATAAGTCTCATCAATTTATTTCATATCAGAAAAAATCTGAATCCCATACAGTAGTCTAATCAATTTTTTTCATATAAAAAAAATCTGATCATTTTGCATTAGTCTTATCAACTTTTTTTTCAAAAAAATTAATTTTTATATATTAGTCACGTACTTTCGAATATAAATGAAACCTAAAAATTGTCATGTACTTTCAAATACAAATAAAATCTAAAACTGTGGGACAAAATACGAAATCGCCACATGAATTGGCGATTTCTGAAAGAAAAAAAATAATTGAAAAAAATATATCATAGTTAGGAAATCGCCACCAGATATGGCGATTTCCCAATTGTATTAGACTCCGGCGATCGGATTTTACAAGATTTTGTAATTGGATGAAAATTAATTGAGAAATCGCCATTTCAGTTGGCGATTTGAGAAATCGCCAAATCAGATGGCGATTTCTCAACTAAATTAAAAAATTAGCCTATTTCGGTAAATAATCTGATTTTGGCCTATTTTCATAAATAAAAAAAATTAATATTATTTCTATAAAAAAGTCGAAGAAAGGTAGCTTAGGTTTTTAAGGGAATCTAAATGTGGATTTTGATTGGCTAAGGGATGGGAGCAGTCGTTATTGGGCCACGTGGAATTTCTCAATCTTACTTTGAGAGGGTATATTAGACGACGAACTAAACCCATTTAGAAGTCAAATAGTCGGTCTCAATATAATATTTAATAATTTAAATTAGTTTAATTTAAATTATTATTTATAAAATAAAATATTATTTTTATTTAAATTTAATTATAAAAAATATTAATATTAATATAAAAATTTTAATATTTTAATATATTTAAATAATAAGTTTTGATTGTCAAGTTTACTCAAATTTGATCAAATTCAAGTTTGTACTTAAATTTTAATTTTTTTTAAGACTATAAATCGACCTAAGAGGAACTTGATTTTAAAATTATTTATTTATTTTTTATGTTATAAGTATATTTAAAATATTATATATCTTATATAAATTTTAATATATAAGTAATTTGTTTTATATATTTTTAATAACTTTTTATAATTATATTATATTTGTATTATTTTTTATATTATATTATATTATATTATATTATATTATATTATATTTATTATACCGTATCCGGTGTTAAATAAAAAGATCAAATCTACGGAAAAAAGAAACGATGGATATTTCGTCCACGGTGTTCTTGTTTGTGTGCTGGAGGCTTGAGTTTGAGATTAGAAAAGGGGAACAAAAATCCCGTGTGCTGATTTTTATTTTTTTCTTGTATAGTTTTTCTTTTTACTCAAGAAAAAAATATTAAAAAAAAGAAAAAAATATAATGACAAATAAAAATTCAACGTAACCTTTAAATATAATAAATAAATTAATTTATTTTTCAAAATAGTCAAAAATTTTAATTTTTTAAGATAAAACAACTAGATTTTAATTTTTTTATTCCTAAATTATATAAATTTTATTAAAAATAAAAATATTTATTATAAAAATTTAGAAACATAAATAAATAATTATGATTATTTTTATTAGTTCAAAAGTTTTCTTTACTTAATAGATATAGATTATAGATAAATATAAATAAATCAGTATTTAGATTTCCTTTATGAATTATTATTTTAACGATTTTTAAATATGCAATTTAAAAAAATACAAATTCCTTGGATTATTAACTTTTTTTTATTCTTTTTGTTTCATATACAAAACCTCCGGTCGAGTTTGGTTGTCATTGAATTAAATGATATCAACTCGGACCAAAAAATAAATTAAAGTTATAAATATAAAATAAAATTAAGAATGATTAAGTCTTTTGATCTTAAAAAATAATTATTTTAGAAACTATTTTTAAATAATTTTTTAATTTTTTTAAAAAATAACAGCTCACTTGAAATAAACTATCTTTTTATTTTCTTAAAGTATTAATATTTAAACAAAATAAATTATTTAAAAAAATTATTTTGTTAACCCACATGAGTGAGTTTGATAAATCCTAATGTGCACATAATTTGTGTGTCAAAATATAGTTTTGGTCTACGAAAATATTACGCCAACTTCGAAGATTCCTTTATTTTTTATTTCGATCACATTTTTCATGCATCAAATTTGGTCAACCGGCCAAAAACTTAAGTTCTAAAATTTTCCTTCCGAATTAATTAATCAAACTATATGGGCAGATCTTAGGGTACCCAACTTGGTTAAGCAAAGTCAATAATTTGATTAGTTGTCCATGTTCTTATTCTTAAAATGTAATTTCCAAATACCTTTACAAATATTGTTAAAAATAAACAACTATTATATGAATTAAAAAAAAAAAAACTCAATAATTGACCACACAGTTTTCAAGTGCTTCTAGAATTTTATAAATTACTAAATTATAATTTCAAAATACATCAAATATATGCCCTTTTTTAAAAAACCAACACTTTTTACGTGCATTTGAATGTTATTTGTTTTATTTATTTTTAAACATTTATTAATCAAATCTTTTATTAATGTATAAAATCGTTTTCTAAATAAATCTTATCAAATTAAAATAAAATTTGGTATTTTTAACATTAAAGTTAATGTAAAATTAAATAATTTAATTTATCAAATAAAATTTAACATAAATTTTAAATTTTTAAATAAATTCATTTAAAGGAATTTTTTCAAGAATTTAAAATTTATAAATAAATGAAATAAATTTAATTAAAATAAAATATATTTTATAATAGTAATTTTAAAATATAATTAATAATCATGATAATTTTCGTTAGTTCAATATTTAGATTATAAATTATAAACTAAATTAAATGATCCTATAATAAAAGACAATATTTTTACAGAGGTGGCAATTTGGTGGATTCAGGTCATGTCATTTTAGGTTTAAACTTCTTTGGATTTGAATCGATTCAAGTTCAACTTTATTAGGATTCGAGTCTTTTCGGGTTTAGGCCTTTTCTGGTTCAGATTTGGGCTCGAGTATATTTTATATTAATTTTTTATTTTATGTTAAATGTAATTACTTTTACGTAATTTTGAATTCTAAGCTCAGGTTCAAATTTGGTTTGGTTTGACCCAAAAAAATTTTAGTTTGGTTTCATGGGACCAACAGCAGCTCGAAAAAATTTTGAATTTTAAGCTCAAAGCCGAATTTGCCTCGACTCGCTCATTTAAGCACAAATCACTGTTCATGATATGAAATTTTTTTAAATTAATATTTATATATTTTATAATTAAATTTAAATAAAAATATATTATTTTATTTTAAAAATACTATTTAGTGTCAAGCTTGCTTGAAACTTAAAATTTGAGACTTAGGCTTGATAGTGCCGGGCCTATTAGGCTGAGAAGACTATCCAGCTCATGGGCAGGTCTAGTTGCTAGTTAATATGTGATTTTTTTCATTTTTAATATGGTATTATCTATTACAGCTTTCATATTTTTTAATTTACCTTATCACTTTATTATACTATTATCAAACTCTAATTATTATTACTTGAAATGATGATGATGATAATAATTATAATATTCGAAGAATAATTTAAAATTTTACTATTAACATATATAAACTCTTAATATTTAATAAGTTTAACTAATTAAATTAAAGAAAATGTTATAAATTGATGATATATTTTATTGACAATGCTTTCAAAACTTATGGTATAATTTACTTTTTAGTAAATTTTTATTTTATCATATATAGACTTGTTCAAGGGTAAGGCTACCCACCGATCTAATTGGACTCGAGCCTGGGTTCTTATATTTTTGTTTCAAACTAATCTGGCCCGACTCGAAATAATGATTTAAAATTAAAATAACATATATTTTATTTAAATTTAATTATAAAATATATAAATATCAATAAAAATATTTTTCAATGCAATGAATAATAATTTTGGCTTAAATTGGCAGGTCTGCTTATGTTAAATATGGGCAACAGTTTGAGATTTTAAAAAAATTTGGACTGCAGCTTAGCCCAACTCATGAACAGTTTAATTATATATAAAATATAAATTAAGTTTTTAATATTTAATTAAATTATTAAAAGAATATTTAAATAAAATTGATAATTAAAGTTTTTGCTTTATTAAAAGTTATTTAACTTTAATTTTATTATTTTATTTTTAGTATTAAATTTGAATTCAGATTTATGTCATTTCAAATTTAGATTAATTTAAGTTCTAATTTTTTCAGATTCAAACTAATAATTTTTAATCAAATTAAACTCAATTTAGATTTGAACTTAAATTTTTTCAAATAAATTTTTAAGATAGTAGTTATTTTATCACGTCTATATTTCCATAACGGTCTTTTTCTTTTTATCTCGAACGGTCTTCTAAGTTGCAGGGAACTGTGGTTAAAACCGGCCAACAACCGAACTTCTGGTCCAATCTGAAATCTGGAGCGACCAACACGTGTCAGTATACAGTTGGTTAATATATCTGATATTTTTGGTTGACATCAACGCGTTAAGTTTAATTGAGATTGACCGCAGTAGAACCCCCCACTCTCCACTTTCTTCGCTCCAGAGCCACAAAATCCCTTCACTTTCCAAAAAATAAATAAATAAATCCTTCCAAAAAAAAAAACTACAGGATGGTTTTAACAACGTCACTGACGGCGTCGATTCCGCTGACGGCGGCGCTGAGGGATAACGGAGGAGTAGTGAAGACGACGGCGTTTAGGAGAAAGCAGAGGCAGCGAGGGAAGCAGCAGCCGCCACAAAGACACATACAGGCTGTTTTTGGTAATTTTAGTCATTTCGGTGATGTTGTACGTAGAGACATGGAGTTCTTGAAGAAAGGAGTTAAAAGAGGAGTGGAGTGGGCGAATGGAACGTTTCGGATTTCTCAGGGGAAGAAAGCTTTAGACGACGTCGTTTGGCTTCGGAACTTTGAGGATCCTAACTTCACTCCGCCTGCGCAGCCGCCGTTGTGGGCTCAACCTTATTATCCAGGTTTATTCTGAAACTCATTTTTTTCGTATTTGGTCAAATTAGTAATTATTTAGTTATTGAAAGCTGTTAGTTAAAAGGGAAGGAAAAATGAAGAGAGAACTAGAGAAGTGGAGGAAGATAGGAGAAAATTATTTTTGATTTTGATTTTTTATTTTTGGTGAAATCAGAAAATAATTAATCAATTGAAAATGTTATTTTAGTTTCCCTCGTGCTAGGATTGAGAAAAATGGAGAGAAATTGAAGGAAAACGAGGAAAAACTTTTGTTATACTTTCTCTTGTTTGGTTTAGAAAATCAAGAGAGAAATGATCGAAGAGAAGAGATAATTTTATTTTTATTTTTTAATATTTGGTGAAATTTATTCTAATTTTAGTTATTGATGGTGGAATGTAATTGTTCTGATAGAACTGTCTGGTTTGGATTTGATGATGGCTGATCTCAAAGCATTGGAAGCTTATGTTAGTTATTTCTACTACCAGTCAAAAAAATGGTCAAAGCCACTTCCAGAAACATATGATGCGGAAGAAGTAGCTGATTATTTCGGTCGCCGCCCCCATGTAGTGGCTTTTCGACTTGTTGAGGTAGTTAAAATAATTAATCAATCATGTTATGCACTTTCATTTGCTTTTTACTTATTCTATTTGTCCTCCACAAAAGTTGCTAAAAGGTAAAAGTAAATGTTAAAGAAATATCAGTTGTTGGTTATCGTTTAATAATGAACGAATGACTAAAATGGCTTTGTTTTAACAGATGATAAAAGGAAAACATTACAAAAGGAGATATTAACTCTAACATAAATATATAATTATTCTTGACAAAAGTTAAATCGGGCATTTTAGTTACTTCAAAAATTACAATTTTATTTATACTTCTTTGAAAATATTGGTATCTGTTTCTGTATTTTAGCATATTTTTTACATTTTAGCTCCCTAAAGTAAAAACAAGTAGAGTATTCGGATATAAAAGGAAATGAAAATTTTTGAGTAGTTAAAATTAAAAGGATAAATTTTGTGAGCAATAAAATAATATACTTTGTTCTTTTATCTAGAATAATTGTGGGTAAATGTGTATTACATTGTAGCAATTTTCATATATTAATCACATTTTTATTTTCCTTTTTTTGCTTATTGCTTATAATTTTTGGTAACTTTTGAGAATCTAAAAAGCAAGGAACAAAAACAACCACCTAATGAATGTATAGCCAAAGGTGCTTATTTGTTAAAGTGAACATGGGGCATATAAGGCATGATCAGCAAACTTATGTCTATGGTAATAAGATAACATGATAGGACTTAAAACTATGTAATTCCTAGATTCTTATTTGAAATTCAATCTACTTTCCAAAATATGCCTTTCTGAGATGAGATACATTTTCTATTAGATTTTCTCTTCAGCTTTCCCAGCCTCTCTGATATTATCTCCATGAATATTTAGTCACACCAAACCCTTCTGTTGGGGCTTATGATTTTGTGTTTTGTGCAAGGTGTTCTCGTCCTTTGCCTCTGCTGCAATTAGAATTCGAATGTCTGGGGTCAAAAGGTTCTTAGGACCAGGTTCAGCTAAGGATATTGATCAGAACTTTTCACAGTACAACTTTGGAATGGTACTAAAAGAAACAATGCTAAGCCTTGGTCCCACTTTTATCAAAGGTCAGAAATGTGGTCTAGTTGAAGTTTGGGCACCTAATTTGCTGTTTGCATCCTCTTGATAGTTGTTTTTCTTTGAGTTATATGCTGGGCATTTTATTTTTCTCCTGCAGTCTCAAGCTTACCAATATGCTAGTTACATGCGTTTGCTTGCTGATGCAGTTGGCCAGTCCCTTTCCACAAGACCAGATATTATAGGTCCAGAAATTTCCAAGGTTAGAATACAGAGAATTCTCTTATCATATATTTGCTGTATCTTATGTGGGAACCTTTTAAGTGAATAATAAATTTTGGTTAATTTAGCCTATCTGGTTGCTTATGACTTTTAGATATTCACTTCAGCTGGCATTAATCTATGCTTGTATGTATGTCATTCATTTCAATATTTTATTGTTATATTATTGGCTAAATCTGATAAAAAAATTTAATTAACTTTATCTTTTTTTTAAAAAAAAAAAAAATTGTTCATAATGAGATGCAAATGCATTGCTTTCCTTCTCTTCGTTTAGCAATGGTTATGTTTCAGACTATGGAGTTGATGCTCTTAATTTATGCTTGAATGGGCGTTAATCTATTACTGGGATGCATAATAAAAATATGAGGCTTCTCATATTCTCCATCATTTTCTACATTTTTACCGTGCCTAATGCCTTGATAATCTGGATTGAATATGATGGCAGGCATTATCTGAGCTACATGATCAAATTCCTCCCTTCCCAAGGCCTCAGGCTATGAAAATTATTGAGGAAGATTTAGGTTCTATTGGGTCATTGTTTAGCTACGTCTCTGAGGAACCAGTAGCTGCAGCATCATTTGGTCAGGTGGCTATTTAATACCACATGTCATGTGATATCACTATCTTTTATTTTTTTCTTATATTATTGACATCAGTGCATTTATTGTGGTCTTGTTTTACTTTCCCCTTTAGGTCTACCGTGGGAGAACTCTGGATGGCTTTGATGTTGCTGTGAAAGTGCAACGTCCTAATTTGCTCCATGTGGTGGTGCGAGATATTTATATTTTACGCCTCGGGGTATGTATTGACATCTCTAACAGTGTTTCCCTGTGTGGGTGATAATTTATTTTCTTAATGATTTAAACTTGGTGATCGATATTCTTTTTCCAGCTCGGACTATTGCAAAAGATAGCAAAGAGAAAAAGTGATCCTCGTCTGTATGCCGATGAGCTCGGGAAAGGTTTAGTTGGGGAACTTGATTACACTTTGGAGGCTGCTAATGCTTCCGAGTTTCTGGTATTCATAACGTTGAAACTTCCATGAATTGCATATTTAGTCACCATTTGGGAGCTTAGTTATTAAAGTTGGCCAAAATTGTCTCCTGTCTGGTATCCTCAGCCTACGGAGGTCTTGCCTTGAAAATTGAGTTAGAGTGAGAATGAATTTTCTGCCATAGATTAACTTTGCTTGTGGCAGTCAAGGATTTGGATTTCTTTACTTTTTCCTTATTCACATCTTTTTTCTATTGCTCAGTTCATATCTTGGAAAGAGTGTTGTTTCTTCTATTAACTGGATGTGTCTTCCGCAGGATGCTCATTCTCATTTTTCGTTTATGCAAGTTCCAAAAGTATTTCAACATTTAACCAGGAAGAGAGTTTTGACGATGGAGTGGATGGTTGGTGAGAGTCCAACTGATCTACTCTCTTTAACTACGAGCAACTCCATCAAGCATGGCTCTAAATATTTAGAGAGGCAGAAAGTTGATGCAAAAAGGCGTCTTCTTGATCTTGTGAGTAGTTCTTACTAATTAGCATGTTTACTGTATGCTCATGAGTTTCATTAAACACTGCGCTTAGTATGAAGTAGGGTTCTGCTCCTGACCAATCAGTTTGTATTTGACCATGGCTCATGTATAATCACATTAATTTTAGACATGGGTGAATGATTTACCAAAGATCAAAAGGGAGTGATGTCAAAATGTCATACGTCTTTTATATGCTAGTAATGCTCTCATATGAATACATATACACACACATATATATATATATATATCTGTGTGTGTTTGTGTGTGTGTGTATAGGTTTAGTGATAAACATGATGTCAGATTATTCATGAATTGGCCAAAGAAGCTTGCTAACTATGTGGTGCAAACGAGAATATTTTTTGGGTTTGTCTACATAGAAGTTGACAAGATAAGAACATCAATAGCAAGTGCTTAACAAGGCAAAAAACATGGATTGGCAGTTGAGAATGTGGGTAAGAGGTGGAGGTCTAAGGTTTGATTTATGTTTAAAAATTTGAAGTCCTTTAATCTCCTGTTTCGAACAAATTATCCCCATTTTGGTATCAAGTTAGTCCTCCTAAATGTCATAGGGCATTTGGATTGAGGTTGCATTTTTCCCTCAAAGTTGGTACTTCTTAAAATCTTATTTTCTCTTGACAAAAATAAAGCTAGTTTTCTATAATACTTGGCACAAAGAATGCTTTACCATTGTGACCTCACCAAATTTCATTTGCATTGATTGATATCTTTTGTCCTATTAACTATTTTAGGTTAACAAAGGAGTGGAGGCATCGCTTACTCAACTCCTTGAAACAGGCTTGTTGCATGCTGATCCCCATCCTGGAAACTTGCGTTACACGACATCAGGACGCATAGGGTACTCTTGACTTGCCTTCTTTGTGGTAGAACTTCTGGTTTTGCTCTGCTAACCTATAATTGTTTTTGGTGACTTCTGCCCCAGGTTTTTGGACTTTGGTTTGCTTTGTCGAATGGAAAAGAAACATCGATTCGCAATGCTAGCATCCATAGTGCACATAGTAAATGGTGATTGGTCATCCCTTGTTCAAGCTCTTACAGAAATGGATGTTGTAAGGCCAGGAACTAATATCCGACGTGTTACAATGGTATGATTTACTTCTTTAATGGCTATATGTTTTTGAGCTTAGTTCTACGGAGGACTATAGTATTCTCCTTATTGTTGATTATGTAAAGCCAAATTTATCTTGTTGCTTTTGTCATGCGGTAACTGTTGAATTCCTGCCAATGATACTGATTGTCAAATTTCGGAAATGGTTCAGGATCTGGAAGATGCCCTGGGGGAGGTAGAATTTAAAGATGGGATTCCTGATGTCAAGTTCAGTAGGGTGAGAATGGCATCCTGAACTCTAGTTTGCATACATATATATCCTAATTACATAATAATAGGGGATAAACTTTTTGCGTCTGATTCAGATTAGTGAAGTTGTGAATTCCAACTGGATTTTGTTTGGAAATGACCCCTCTTTTATTCAAAAAAGCATGTAGGTTGATAGATGTCTCAGGACGTAGAGTCTGTTTAACCTCAATGGATGATCAGCTAATTTCAATGTACAACCTTACCTGCTGTTGATATGTTATTATATTTTCATATCAAAATCGAGCATGATTCATGTTTAGAAATAAAAATATAGTTGCCGATTATTTAATTAGGTTCATCATTTCTTTTCCCTTTTTGTTTGTTCTAAAGAATAATGATAAAGTCCACCTGCTCAGTCTTTAGAGAATTAATTAATTGATCTTTGCCAGCCTTATTTCTTTTGAACAATTCTGCCTTTGAGTTCCTTTCAACTTAAAAGCCAGAAGTATTTTGAGGGTAATGAACTCGAAATTACTTTGGCTATCACATTCTTTATGGTTTGACATGAGACATGGCAAACACCTATCATATTTCATAGCACTGATTCCTTGCAAATTCTTATTATCATGCTTTCCCTTTCGACTGTCCATGCTAGTGCTTTTACATGATTCCTCTCACTGGCCCCAGCAAAATTAAAACAAAAGTTTTTTCTCTTACTGCGTTACATCTGTTAAGTTTTGATTGTCACATTAACCTTGTTGAAGGTTCTGGGCAAAATTTGGGCTATAGCTCTCAAATATCATTTCCGCATGCCACCATACTACACACTCCTCCTACGTTCTCTTGCTTCCTTGGAAGGTAAGCCATTGTGTTTTGGATTTCTTAATTTTGAGTTGTTTCTTTTGATTTATTTATTTTTTTGGTGGAAATTTTGTTGTTGGTTGTTCTTTTTAATCATATGGGTTGAAATTGTAATTCCAAATCTCAAAATTACGTGTTGCATGAAGACCTTCTATGGTGGTATAAAGGGTGGGAAAAGTTTGCAAAGAAGCAACATGTAAAAGAGGATCGAGATAATTTTTATAATATTTTAACTTGAACTTTTATGTGACAAAAAGAATACCGTTATCTTACTACTATCGTTACTAACTGAACATCAGGCAGAGGACCCGAGCCTAGGTGATTTCAATGATTTAAGTAACTGAACAGAGCTGGTTTATGATTAGCACTGAAACAACTTAGTCGAACTTAGTTGGTCAAACCTTTTGGTGTTCTATTGTTCAATATCTTTCTGAAAAAAGAGTTTGTAGGATTAGGAGAAGAATTAAAATACCAATCATGGAGTGATGCCAACAGATTTTCAGTTGTCAATTGATTAGGTGTATTTGTTGGTTTTCTGTCATGGAGATGATACGACTCTGCATCTGCTCTCATGTATCATTTTTGAAAATAAAAAAAAAAGGGTCCAATATACGCAGGATACATGTCAATATTAAAAAAAAAAAAGGGGGGGATTGGGAAATACTTCTTATAGTACGTGTATCTTTGTTTCATTCCATATTTGTCTTTAATTGTTTTTCATAGCTGCAGTTTTGTTTTAATACTCGTACACGTGGTTCTATTATACCCAGTTTACATAATCGTCCCAGCTGGCTTTAATTCACGAAGCATTCTCCATGATTTTCCTTCAGGTTTGGCAGTAGCTGGAGATCCAAGTTTTAAGACATTTGAGGCTGCTTATCCTTTTGTTGTCCGCAAACTTCTAACGGAAAATTCACCTGAAACAAGGAAAATTCTAAATTCGGTAACAGTTTAACACTATAGTTTATTTATGAGCTATATGCCTTTACCACTTTATCATGCATCATTATCGAAGTATGTCAATAGACCTTTTTTTTTATTGCTTTGTCAATTTCAATAGACCTTAAGAATTACTTCACAGTGGTCACTGCTATATATGATACCGAACTATGTTTTCTGTTGGTAGCTCCAGGCAACATAGGGAGATTCCTAAGTTGATTCTGGATTCTTTTGTCTAATTAATTTGATTTTTTTTTCCTATTAAGGTGGTTTTGAACAAAAAGAAGGAATTTCATTGGGAGAGGCTGGCACTTTTCATGAGAGTCAATGCAACTAGGTATGTTCAATTCTCACAGTTTGCCATTTTCTTTTCATGTCATCAATGATCGCGTGACCATATTTCTGGAGGATCGTTCATAACTGGGACCTCCTCTGTTTTCCATTACTACATGATGTTTTCTTAAGCTTGTGAAAGTGATAAATTAAATTTATTTTCACAGGATTTTTAAGCTTTTTAATTTGAAATTCATGCGTGTTTAGGGGGATTTTTTGTGCACATACTGTTTGAAAATAAATCAAAAGTGGGAAGGAAAAATCGTTCATTGGGAACTTAAATGCTTTTACTGCAAAGTCATGCATGTTCAGATATATTTTCCATTGCATATTCTGTTTGTACTTATAATTATACCAATAAGGGGAAAAAAAGTTTTTAGATTTAGAATGATCTACCTGAATGAACGGCACCTAGTAAAATGAACTTCATTTATTTCATTAATGGCAAATAGTTCTCTACGAATGTTCTGCTATGTTTCTTGAACTCTTCATTTTTCTTAAAGTACTTATATCACACTCGTGTCCTATGTATATCTGGATATGGGTATTAGGATATGATTCTCCAAATACCCTTCAAATATATGGAATTCCTGAAAAAAATTAAACATACTTGTATAGTACACGTACTCATGCCCGACACTCACAGTCGAGTCTGAGTAACATAGATTTTCTGTCTAGAAGGGAAAAAATAATAGAAGGCTTACCCTTTTATTATTTAAGGTAATGTATGCTTTTGGAGCAAGCAATGCTGTACATATATATAAGATGATCATTTGCTCTTTATTGTGTGCTTTCAGGACAGGAATTCTATTCAAACTTTCTTTTTGTTTTGATAACTTTTAATGTAGCATTTATTTGGTGTTCACATTTAGGCTCTAATCCTTTTTTTTTTTTTAATGCAGAAAGGGTTTACAGTGGGTTGAAGCTTCGAGTGGTGAAACTTCCCTCGATAATTTACAAAATAGGACTAACGGTGTATTTGATGTTGCATATCTGTTACTGAGGCTTTTACCTTCTAAAGACGGTGTGGTACTTAGAAGACTTTTAATGACTGCGGTGAGTGCAGTTGAACTTGATTCCTTTTCTGTTTCCAAATTTCCGCTTGAATATAAAGAACACTACTTTTTGTTTTTTCTGGTAGTTCATTATTTGATGCGATGGTTGATGGCAACCTAGAATTCCCAGTGGCATTCGAATTTTTTTTAATATATCGTCTTACCTTATAATTTCAACGTCGAAGCTGGAAAATTTTGAGTTCATTTGTTGGGAAAGTTGGGATTGGAATTGGATGAATCTGGACTAAGATCACTTGCATGGCTGACCCTCCAAGATGCAATGATATTCACCAATGGCTAATATAACAAATCTTTTCTCAAATATGTACATTTTGTATCATAAAACTTATTTTTCCTTTGGATAAACAGGATGGTGCTTCATTAGTCCGAGCTGCAGTTTCCAAAGAAGCGAAGGTCTTCCGATTCCAACTGTGCAAAATCATTGCTGATATCATATACCAGCGGATGTTCGAAGCTCTTGGGCTAGTTGTGCCAGCTAGCCAGTATAATTACCAGCTAATGGTGGCTGGTGGATCTCTGAATAGAGAGCTACTTCCATCTTCCAGATCATCTACAACTACAACCGTCTATGACTACCAGTCCCTTCTGAGTGATCGACGACTGAAGCTAATCTTATTCAAGATCCTAAAGTCTGCAAGAAGGGAACCGGCATTAATGTTGCGGTTTTACTGGGCTTCATTTGTTACATTCATCATCGCATCGGCCCTGGCTTTTCATCGGCTTTTAATCTCTATGTCAGAAGCTTACCTGGGCCCACTACCACTTGCTCCCAAAAGATTCGCAATCAGTGCATGAAACTTTCGTTGAATCCTGCCTATTATAGCTGATCTTTGGGGGAATGAAGCTAACGTGATAGTTACTATTCTTCATAGTCGGTATATACGGTATATCTGGGATGAGTTATATATCTCCTTCGGTGATCTAATATGTATATAAAATATCACTTGTGTTAAAACCTTGAAAAACATCTTACTAAAGGGGAGAGTTCAACACTTTGTGGCCAGTTTTCCTGCAGCGACGGTTAACCATATGGGAGGAATATGCTGCAAGCAAAGTCGATGAAGGCAGGCACATGGCAGCGTAACTGTGGATCCTTAAGCTGACAGGTAACAATTTTGGCAAATAGAATTTGGATGTCGTATACTTGTATTCATCATTCAATTGAATTAATAGATATATATCCGATATAGTAGTGTTCATAGATCGAGCCCGTGAATGATATCAAACACTATATATACTGTTCAATTCGACTAGTGAGTCTCTATTCAAGCATGTCTATAGAATTGTAAATGGATAACCAAGCCAATTTAGGTCTGCATATATTATGTTTATTTTAAAAGAACGTTTTATTTCTCTAATAAAATTTTTTATTTTATTAAGTTTTGAGCTTGGATCTTAAATAGTTAAATTGTTGGCATCTAGGTTCGGCTCATATTTAGGTTGACCGTAAACCCTATATATATGTATAAGCCATTGGTTAACCTTCACTTTCCCCGGTGGTATAGAAACAAAGAAGACTTGGATAAGTTGGTAAACTGTCATGTGAGAAGTAAAACAAGGAGCCAAGGACCGTAAGTGAAATTTACCCATGGTTTCTGAATTTAACTTTCGTCGTCAAAACTGAAATAACTCAAAAATCTACACCATTGAAATTGGTTTCATCTTCATCTGAGCTGTGGATTATATTTTTGTTTTATTATTTCGTAATACTCCTTTGGGATTTGGACTTATTTGAAAACACATTTTATTGGCAAGATGAACATATTTGAAAACACGTTTCTATAACGTCATTGTCAAATTTTGGGTAATAATAGGGGCAAGTGGGTATAGTTGAAAAATTAGTGTGAATAAAAGAAGAATTGTTCTGTGGGTAATGGCAATGCACATTATAATCCGAGGTCCATGGTTTGATATTCCTTTTATTATATGTAATGATTAAAGCGTAAACATTGATATCCTTTCCAAATATGAATGAAAATTAATCGATAATTTTATTAATCATTTTTAATATATTAAATCAAAATATTATTAAATATAATAAATTTAAATAATACAATTAGTGCATTCATTAAAAAGTTTTTACAAAAGTAATAATTAATGCATTATTTTTTATTGGATTTTATAAAAATAATATATTAAATGCACAAAAAAGTTAAAATGATGATAAAGTAATTTTTAATTGGTAATTTGGAGTTTAATAAATTAAAATAATATATTAAAACCTATGTATATATGCATATATATATATATAACTTAAAAAATAAAAAAAATTAAAATAATATATTAAACCTAATACCAATTAATTTATAATTTGGAATTTAATGATGTTAAACACATTGTAAGGGAAAAAGAAAAAGAGCAATTTTTTTTTTTCATAAAGAACGCATAGATGTATGGAAATTAAGGTATTCTACATTATTTAATGTATCAATATAATGTATTAATATTAGATTTTGACAAAAATAAGTAAAAAATTAAAAAGTGAGAAATTAGATAAAATATTTATTAATTAGATATCTAAACAATTAAAAAACAAAACTAATTAAAAATATTACATTTAATTACTTTAAAAGTGAGAAAAAGGAATTCAACCTCTGTTTTTTTTAAAAAAAATAAAGATTAAATTAATCTTAAAAATTATATATTTTATTTTAATATATGTATCTTTAGTAATTGTTTTAAAATAATTTAGTATTTTTTAATTTTTGATATTAAATACAAGTATTCAAGAATAATTTATTATTACTTTATATTAGTATAGAAACATTAGCTATTCCAAGTCACGCGCTTTCCTTTAACTCCTTTCGTTACACCTAGATTCAAAACACTAAAAAGCCCAAAAATTAAAATCAAACAATACAAAAACCTAGAAAAAAAAATTAAAAATCTCAGTGTTTTTTAATAGATCGTTCCATCCTTCACCGTTCACCGGAAAAGAAAATTCGAACTGCTGCAATTCATATGCTACACAATGAGCTCTCTGGTAATCTAATTGCTTTTTCTCTAAATTTCTATTCTAGAAAATGAAAATGAAATATATCCAAAATTTGAATTAATTTCTCTTTTTTTTCTTTTATAAATTTGTTGGATTTGAATTTTATAGGGAAGTGGGATATTCAGTGGATTTACAAAGCTATGTAAGGGATTAGCAGCGATTCTAATCGTTGGCCACATTGTGGTCCAGCTTCTTCCTTCTTCTGTTACTTATCTTGCCCTTATTCCCGCCAGGTTTTTTTTTTTTCCAATTTTTTTCATCATTTTTTTGTTAATTTGTTCAATTTGATGTTAGAAATTTTGGAACATGATTTAATTTTTGTTTTGCTTGCTCTTTAGTCAAATTTCATTGGTAATTGAACAAATTCTAGCATTCATAGCATTAGATTTGTCTTTTCTTTTTCTTGTTTCTTCGAGTTCGATATTTACTTATGGCTTGGTTCTAGTTTTGGGCAAACAGTTGATGTTTTGACGTGCTTGATGGAAGATTTTGTTATTTGGATGTTTAGATCGGGCTTTTGGAATAGTTTTAGCAATTTCTTGAACTTGGCTAGTTATCTTTTGTTTTTTTGTTTTTTTTTTGTCCTAGTTAAGTGAAATTCCTCTGCTTTGTACACATGTTCAAAGGGAGTGACTTACTACTTCATTAATTTGAATGCTTTGATCCAGATTTAGGAACTCGAAATAGACTCTTAGCAATCAGTATGTAATTATGTTAGCATTCTTTTTGAACTTGCTTGCTCTTTTTAAGTGAGTCGTTTCTAGGTAAGCAGAAAATTTATTGCTTTATGCTTGGGTGAAAAGAATGACATACGATTTTGATACCCTGTTGCGTATATCTGGATTCCGGTGCTTCAGACAAACATTAGAAATCATTGTTTTTAGCATCTTCATTTGCATGGCTGTTAATTGTGTGGTCTTTTTTATTTTATGTTATGTTTTACACTTTGCTGAAGGGAGTGGTTACAAGTTTGTTATTTGGATTATAGATCTAGATGAATCTGAGTTTACAAACTAGTATCCTACCTCTTATTTGTTCAGGGATCAAAGCTTTGACAATGGTGTTGGATGAATTGGGAAAATCAATATCGGATCCCGTCGAAAGAATGAATTTTGCATTTTGAGATCATGGATCTGGTTGTAATCCATCCCATTCAATATTAATGAATATTGAAACACAAACACGTTATTATAAATGGCTTGCTGGGACACTACAATGTATAGTATGCGAGTTGCCCATTATGATATTTTTTTTTTTAGCACACATGATAAAACATCCATCTGTAACTTGATGTCTTTATTTGTGGTTTTTATTGGATTCAGATATGTTGACCTGAGAAGCAAAAGAGTAATGCTTTGGATTGCTAGTTTTATTTCGAGGACTTAATATTTGTTTTGTGCTACCTGAAACTTATTTTGCAGGACTATTCCTTTTGGTTGGAACCTCATAACTGCTGGTTACATTGAACAATCAGTACATGGGGTATTGACATACATTCTACTCTTTATTTTACCTAATTTTCCCCCTTCTTTTTTTTTTTTTTCATATAGTTGTGCTAATGGTTACTGATTTCTGCAGATGGTTGTCAGCACTCTTGGTCTTCTTTTCATGGGGAAGTTGCTTGAGCCTATATGGGGTTCTAAGGATTTCTTGAAGTTCATCTTTGTAATTAACTTTCTAACGTCTGTTTGTGTTTTCATTACTGCTATTGCCTTGTACTACGTAACAAGGCAGGAAAATTACCTGTGAGTACTACGATCTTCCTATGGCATTTTAGAAGTGTTTATTTTGTTTACTTCTTCTTTACCAGTTTTCTCGATCAAATGTTTGAGAAGTAAAAGAGACTCTGATTGAATGGTGCGAAAATGGTGTCTTTATATCTAAGTTGATGAACGTACATTGAGCAAAATTTAACCCTTTTTTCCCCCCTATTCTTGTTGATAATTGTTAGTTACATGCCTCTTTCTGGCTTCCATGGGGTGCTGGCAGGCTTCTTGGTTGGAATCAAGCAAATTGTACCTGACCAAGAGCTTTATCTGCTGAAAATAAAAGCAAAGGTAAAGATTTATGTTGCAAGGCCATTTAATTCGATTTGGCATAGAACTTTTTCTTGCTGGGAATTCCCCCTTCACACTCTTTGATGATGCTTGCTATTCTTTGCAGTGGTTGCCATCGGTTATGCTATTGTGTTCCATTGCCATAAGTTTCTTCACTCCAGAGTCAGCAACATATCTTCCAACATTGATATTTGGGACATATATGGGCTGGATTTACCTCAGGTACCTGCAGAGAAAACCTGAATCAAAGCTTAGGGGTGATCCAAGTGAAGATTTTGCATTCTCCACGTTCTTCCCTGAATTTATCAGGTATTTTTCAAGTTTCCTTTTAGCTTATGAAATGGCAAGTTCACTCTCTCTCTCTCTCTCTCAAGTATTTCCCTTTGATTTGCTACAGACCAATCATTGATCGCATTACATCAATATTTCACCGGATGCTTTGTGGAAAATCTGAAACTTCCTCAGATGCTCAGGGTTATACCTTGGGAGGTGCACCATTACCCGGTTCCGACCCCATTGAGGCATCTAGGAGAAGGTAGCTTTTTCTGTTTAGTTCTTCCATACTTATTGGCTTGTCAAAATGTTCTTTGTCTTTATTGTAACGACTATCTATCGAGTCTAACATACAACAGAGACACCATGTATTTGGAAAGAAGCCTTTATCGTTAATTTTTCACTCTTTTAATATGTTTTAGAAAAAAAAGGTTGAACCTTGGTGGAAAAGATGAACAATTTGGAAGATGTTTGAGCAACATTACTTTCATAAGTGGATTCATCATAGAATGGGGAAGATTATCAATTAGAAGTTGGAGGTTCTTAGCAAATGGATAATGTTGTTAACTGAGACTTCAAATATAAAAGAAAGTCGGAATGGCATCACTTATTGTAGTTATGATAGGACCCTAGTGATCTAGTGGGGGCTTAGATTTGATTTTTTTTTTTTTTTTTTTGTGGGGAGATTACTTGGCATCTGTTGCATAGGATGTTTATGGTTAAGATAGGAATTGTTTTCTTTTTCTTGTGACAAAACAATGGCAATTGTTACGAAGGCAGAAATTTCAGTTTCTGACCTCTGTCACCGTGCAGAGAAAGAGGGGCTAGAGCACTGGAGGAGAGATTGGCAGCCGAGAAATTGGTTCCTGGACGTAATTCAGAAGAACCACACATAGATGGCAACGATCATGTTTGATTGCTTAGAAAGTCCACCATCATCGACAACTACAGAGTTAATGCAATCTAGGAGAAGTATCTTTTTAATGGACTCTGGGTGGATTATGAATTATGATTCTCATAATACGCAAATTACTTCATTTTTCCTTATTTATTTTATTTTTGATGTCATCTGCACAATGATCCGTATATGCTCTTGTAGAAATTAAAGTAACTCTAAATCATGTTATTACCTTAACATTATAGGCAAAATTCATTCTTAATTTTATTTTTATTTTTTTGTTCTTAATTAGGGTTTGCTTGTACAACTTAACTTTGGACCATTTTCATTGCACTTTCTCTACATTGTGGACCCATTTTTTTTTCTCCTATCTACAAGTTCTCATTTTGTTGGAAGTCCTTACACTAAACTTACAGGTTAGTCGATCCTACAGTTATAGGCCACCTTTCATAGTATAAAGTTTTGGCTAAAATAACAATAATCATAATAATAATAAAAGTCCTTAAACTTTATAACTCTATTTAAGCAGCTCTCTGTACTTTTACTATATTCAAATAATCTTTTAACTTTTATTCTACATTAAAATAAGTCTTTCACCTTTAATTTGTACCTAAACAGACCCTTGAATGAATTTTTTATTTGATACATCATGATTTCTTAATCACACTTATTGAGTTACAAAACTCTACTATTAATATATCAACTGCAAATACGAAGTATTTGAAGAAAGTTGGTTTCACCTGTCATTTCCTTTTGTTCGTAGTTAGAGTAATTCATCCAAAGAATGCAAAGAAAAAAAACCCTTATTATAGACTCAATGATCAATTTTTCATTTGTTTAAACTTCAACAAAGATTGCTTGAGGTACAATCTGAATCAAAGAAGAATATCAACCCCCCATTCTCCGATTGACTTAAGGAATTTACAATTTCTATGGGTTAAAAGGTTTGATTTATGGCCTGAAAATTCTTTTACCTGAACTCAATTTGAGCTCACTCGAATGTCATATTACTTTTTAAAATAATATCAAAAATAAAAATTAATTTTTATTAATATTTATAATTAAATTTAAATAAAAATATTTTTATTATTAAAAAAAAATCTGATCAACTCAAATTATTAAAATCTTTACCCAAATCCAATATAATATGAGCCAATCCTGATGGACTAATCGACTTACGAGCAAAGTCTGCTGTGCGCAGTTACAAGAGAGCTTAGCAAACAAGT
>JAQSVH010000002.1:1539318-1558012 GCA_029448705.1 Adansonia digitata | reverse complement strand
GGACTTCCATATGTAGAGGGAAAAAATTAAACGGCAATCAGATTTCTTAATGAGTTTTGTCACTGCTGCAAATATTGTTCATGTTTAATCCAGCTCCTGTGCATGACATTTAGAACTGAACTTGAATGGTAGTTAATTCAGCTGAGGGTTTCTTAATCTGTTAATTTTAGTTATTTATCGTTGCATGACATTTAGAACTGATTTTCTCAGGAGAGTTGTGTTTTCCCTTGATCTCAAAATGTATTTCAATCCTAATAGAAAAATAGAGTTTTAACTCTGACTGAGCATTATAATGTGCTTAGATCCCTCGCACCCTGACGCCGACCTCTACACAGAGGCTTAGTAGATTTGAATTTCTGAATTCCTTCCCTAAAATTGTCTCGGATACAATTACTAGAGTCGAAGAGGCTCTACTTTTCTATCAATGGATCCAAAGGAATCCCTAAGCTCCTCCCTGGTTACAGCAATCGCCAACCTCACTTGTATTTATCAGAAATGAGTCCATTCACTCCAACAAAATTGCCTACCTATATTCTTGATGGTGAGGCTAGCTCTCAAGCGACGATCACACTTGCAATATCAAGAAACACCCCATACTTATCCACTCCTGAAATCCTCAAAATGGCATAACTAGCAAAGTGGAAGTTCCCAGTATCTTCTTGAAACATAGGTCCAAAGTGTAATTGCTGCAATCCATAAACGTTAATGCTTAAATCCATCTCTGGAGTCAACATTAGGGTTTACATTACTCGGCCAGGTACCTGCAAGATAGAGGCTGTTAGCTTCACTTCATCCCTTTCATGGTCGAGGCAGCAAATACGGAGTGCATACCAAGGGAGTGGAGAGTGTCTAAACGAACGAAACAGGAGACCCTTTAGCAGAAGTCAACTTGGTGACTATGAAGTGATACGGAGATTACCTTGATGCTATAGCCTTATTTTTCCCAGAAACATATGCTTTTGGAATAATTTCTTTCTGAATCCGCAAACAATTTACTAATGAAGTAGCATTGTTGCCATAAATTTGGTAGCTCGAATACTTTTGTGTATGATGGGGTGGGTTCAATGATGCTACAAAAAGAATTTCTACTATAAATAATTTAGTTTAAACATGCAATCTTACTTAGATACTAAATTGTTGTCAGAAAAAAAAAAAAAGAAAAAAGAAAAGGTTTATGATATATATATGCATAAAGGATTGAGATATTCATTCCAACAAATCATAAAATAACATTATGAAGAAAAAAAATTTACTTTTAAATCATTAAATTACATTTAAATGCTTTATGAAAATTGACGGTAAATAAATTTCTTCACGAATTAAGTTTTGAATATAATTTTTAAGTTCGAAATTTAATTTTTAAAATTTTAATTATATTTTTACAGCTTATGAACCCAATAAATATAATTTAAAATGAAAAAAAATTAATAATATATTTTTTATGGTTATTTCTTAGTTTTCAAAAAAAAAATAAAAATAATCATTTTACGTATTAGATATCGTAAAAAAAAAATTGCTAAGAGTTAGAGTTCAAAAGCATCATCATTTATCACAATAAATTTGAAACTTAAAATACCCTAACTGTGGGATCCACTCAAAGGATCAGATAAAGAAATGAACGGTCAGGATCACACTTAACGAACAGTGAAGTGATCATCTAACAGACTTAGAGGACCAGATCAGGAAAATAAACGGCCAAGATCATACTTTACCCTCCAGTGGCGCCCACATTCACCCAAAAAAATGAAATCTATATATATATATATATATATATATATATTGTAATTTGCTGCCCCATTTCTGGCAGCAAGCAATTTCATTTCTTTTTCTTCGAGACATTGAGAAGTATAAGAAGAGGTTTTCTTTTTTTTTTTTTGTTTTTTTTGGGTTTCCTAGGGAAAAAAACAAAACAATGGATGATTACACAAGAGAGATGATGGATTTGAAAACTCTAGTTACACGAACCCTAGAGAAGAAAGGGGTTCTAGCTAAGATCCGGGTAAGAAAAAGGTTTTCAATTTTAGTTTCTCTTTTTTGGAATTTCTTGTTTGGTTTCGAGAAAGAAAGGGAAAAAAAAAAGAAATGGGGTTGAAAAATTTGGTTCAGTTAAGTTACAGTTGAGTAAAGAGGTCCTCTTTTGGCTTTGGATCTCGTGTTAAGGATAGAAACGTAGGAAATTCTTTTTGAATATTGGATGTTTGTTTCAATTTATGTATTTTACTAATGATTGAATGGGTAAATTGGGTTTCTAAAGTGTTAATTTGGGACCCAAAAGTAAAAATTTAATGTTTTTAAAGCATATAGGTGTGGTTTTCTTGGGTGAATTTAGATAAAATTGGAAATATAAAGTTTTTTTTCTTTTTTAAAGTATCGAGGTGGAATTTAGCAAGGTAGGATTCTTAATTTGGTATGCTGGAGACTTTGAATTTTTCTTATTTGTATGGTGTGAGATACTGGCATTATGCTGTTAAATTTGTTGAATTGTAAGCTGGAAACTTTTCACCTTTAATGGCTTTTCGTTGGGGTTTTAGTGCATTTTAACGGTTCTACACTTATGGGGAATTTACGATAATTTCTTGGAATTAGAAGCTAGAGAGCTTCTGAATTTGCTGTGGCCTTTAGTGTGGGGATTTATTGGATCCCAAGTAAGTATGGGGTTTTGGAGGGAAAGCTAAATTTGGGATTCGTGCACCATTTAGTTGCCAAGGAAAAGGGTAACTCATTTGAGCGATTGAATAGGGGTTGTTTGCTAGATGAGGAGTATCTACTATTGAGTATACACATTTTGTTTCGGAACTTGGAAATTTGCAAGTGAGCTGTTTTTAAAGGAAATAGAAGAGAAAGCCATGTCCTGATTTTGCAGAAAGGTTGAGCCTAGTTAATGATGAGTATTGAATTCATTCTTGGATTTATAACAAGGGTGTGGGGAAATCATTTTCCTTGTCTGCCTCTGTTTAGGGCTCCCAGACATGGGGAAAAAAGAGGGTGTTGGGGACTGGGGAGTTTTTTTTTTTGGTTTTGGGGGCAGGGGGGGGGAGGGAAGGGGCATAATAATTGCAGATCTAGCGAAGTCATTATTTTGTCTTGTATGCAGTATTGGTATTTACCTATACGAGCAGAAGTATATTAATGGTATTATTATCTTGAATGATTGCTGTTTGGGAAGTGTTCAGGTAAACAAAGCTGTTTTTCCTCATGGTTTTGTCGTTCTCCATTTTTTTTTTTTGGTCTTTGTCTTTGAATGTTAGCATACTTGGTATTTCAGTTTCCAATGAATTAGGCACTAGAATAAATTTTCTTTTGCCATTTTGGTTACTTTTTTGGGTTACTTGCTAGGCTGAACTCAGGGCAAGTGTCTTTGAGGCGATAGAAGAGGAGGATCGAGTAATTGAAAAAGAAGAAGGTTTACCTCCTGCGTTATTGGGAAGCTGCAATGATCGTGCTAAACAACTTCATGCTTCTCCTTCAGGTCAGTCTATTAATTTTAGTCTTGATATATGTTGTTATTTGAAGTTATTGAATAGCCTGCTTTTGCTGCTGGCCCTCTTTCATTTCAAAAAGATTAAGCTAGTATCTAGTTTTCATTTTCTTCTTTCTTCCTCAGGATAGGAGTCCTTACCGTTATTTGGTTGTTAATCTTACTCCTTGGGGGGCTATGATATATATATTTTCATGGTGCTTTAACAACTAAAAAGTCAAGGATTGTTTGATACTGCTTTCCCTGCACTTTGAGATATCCATTTATTATATATATATATATATTCTTTTTATTATTACATCCATAATGTATAGAGATTATATCCAAGTTGATATTGTACCTTGAGTATGGTCTTTAAAAAATAAATACCTAACTTGTAAATTGTGAACACATGGTCATGTTGCATTTGTTATGTCTTCAAAATCTTCTCTACATCTGCCTTTGTGATCTCCGTAATAATGTGCACCTTGAATTTCCAAATGCAGGAAGATTGTTAACTGCACTAATATGCGAGTACTTAGACTGGGCGCAACTAAACCACACACTAAAAGTTTATCTGCCAGAATGTAATTTGGTAATCAAGTAATTTTCAATGTATTATTAGTTCTGATCATTGCTTTATAGTTGATCCTTTTTATTGGTTTTATTCTTTTGAAGCTTACATGTGAATCATTGGATATTTGTTCTTTATATGTAGCAAAAAGATTCTTGGAAAACTGAGTTGAAAGACTTTAGTGTCAAAAATGGTTATGATCTTAACAGAAACAGTGATGGTGGACCTTTGCTTTTGGACGTTCTTGAAGGCTTCTTGAAGTTTGAGGTTAGTTGATATCTATTGCACGTATTTCATGCTGCAGGAAGTATTTGACTTTTGAAGTTTGGGTCGTCTAGTGTTTCTTATATCTGAAGCTCCAAAATACTTTGGTTTGATTATCAGCAGTGATAAGTGTTATTTGGAATCTTATTTAATGGACCGGGAATGATGATAGTTCTTTTTAGTTAATTTTTAGCTTGCCATGTTGTTTGATTCTTGCCATACTCTTTAGTTTGACATCTTATTAAGATACTTGATGTGAGAAGATGGATTATCTGTCTTTGTCTGAATATAACGGAATGAACTAATGGGATGGATGTTGAACATTGTGTGGAGAAGAATGGGTTTTACTGTAAATTGGGTGCAGAAACAGGTTTTCAGTTTTGTTTCTATGATTATTCTCTATTAAAAAGAAAGGAAATTAGCAGGTTTGTCTTTTGTTTGAAAATGGTACTGCAAAAGTTCACAAAACATATTTTTAGGGTGTGCATGCACTAAGTCTTCATCCTGCTCAGCTGAGAATAGTTTTAAAATATTAAAGTAACAACTAACTGTGCTAAGAGAAATCAACCAATCATCTTTCCTTCTATTGATATTTGCGATGAAGCTGAAAAAAGATCATTATAACTGTTTGTAGTTAGATCAACTTTAAAGAGAAAATAGTGAAACATATAGTTGTGTGTTGCTTGTTGCGGCCAAACTCCTAATGAGCCAAGGAAGGTTTCTTACTCAAGGGGAGGGAAAAGAGCAGGAGGCTAGGGGAACAGCTGCCATATATCTTCATCATAGAAATGGTATTTGATATGTATTTTAGCGAGAAAAATATGCTAATGACGGTGGTTTGAGTGTGATGAGTACAGTAAGGTGATAGGTTTTGTTATGTTTCAAGGAAATCCTGGTAGGTTTTGAGTGAGAAGGATATGTCTCCGAGGTCCTTGAAGGCTTGAACTCTTTAATAGGAGGACTTGGATGTACGAAGCTAAAATTAATATCAAGTTGTAAAAGTGTCTGGCTTATCCTAGCACTTTAGATTTGAGGGTTTTCTTTTCTAGGTCCTGAATATGAGGCATTGCTAAGAACTTCATTTTCTTCTAATTGTATGCATTTAGTTCCTGCTTTCATTATACCCGAGTGTTTGACATTAACAGGGGATGAAACGCGTTTCTTATCATCAACCTTTTGGATTTGCGTTTGTTTGTTAGATATACGCAATGTTATCCCACATCATGATGGCAACTTTTCATTTTAGATGTTCTTCAAATAATTCATACGTGTGGAAAATATGCTTACTGGTTTCAATCACATTTTGTCAGAACTTATCCCAAGCAAGAGGAACAGGGAGGAGACCACAAGAAATTGAGTCCTCATCTAGTTCAGAGTCTCGGAACATAAGAAGACCCTCATCATCCACTGTTGCTGGGGGCTTGCCTCCATTAGGAAGGTACCGGACTAATGCAACCTTCTATGGTTATGATTTTATCTTTATCGTTTCCCATTTTGCTTCCAAATGCTGCTAAAAAGCTAACTAGTTTTAGCATTGGGTATTACAGGCCGGTTCCTGTTTCTCAGTCATCTGGTAAGTGTGATTATCTTATATATTTTAACCTGCACATATCTATTTGATTGCTGTTTCCATAATCTGATACCTTTGGCAAATCAGATAGGAGAGCAGGCTCCTCCATGTCTGGTTACAGGAAAGATGAGTACAGTTGGAGATATGATGATGATCTCTCAGAAGATGTGATTCGAGCTTCATCTGCCCTCGAAAATCTTCAGTTGGACAGAAAGGCCAGGAATCTAACTACTTCTTGGCGGTTTGTTTCTCAACCCTGCTAAAATGAAACTTTGCCTCCTGGTTCAATGTTAACTAGGAAAAATTAAATTGGGGATCTGGTTCACTAAACTTGCTTTTTAATGTTTAAAATTGTAATGGCCTTGTTATTTGCAACACTGGCTGGCTAATTTGCATCATTTGTTGCAATGACGAGCACTTTATCATCCAGTAGTTGCAAAATTTTATGGCATCCTTGTGTCTCTTCGGCACCTGTAAGCATGAGAAAGAATGAATTTGGACTTCATAGAATTTTAGATTCGTGTCTATGGCACCATGTTAAGCTTTTAGATGACACTTTCATTCGCCGAGATTGTTCTGATATTTGGCGTGAAGATGAATGCATCTCCTTTCATTTACCGGTGTTATAATATATTGCTTTTAGATCTAGATTAGCGAGATGAATGCATCTGCAAAACCTTGCCGTCACATAGTGTTATTTAGCGGATAAAATTCAAATGAAGTTGTTACCGATGTTACTTGAACTCGGGTGTGACTGTTAGATATGGGTACGTGTCTGACCCAGATATTTTTCATTTGTTCAAGTTGTTACACGTGTTTGGAGGGTCTTAGGGGGATCATATCCTAATATCCATGTTTAGATATGTGTTAGATATGGGTGTCAGACATGGATACCTTAAAAAAAAAATTGAAGAGTTTGAGCATCATAGGTTGTTATAAATAATATTATTTTAAATTGCATAAAACAAGTCACCTGAGTTTTTACCGTGATCATTAGTCATTTAGTGATAGAATATACCATCAGCGGATGCTTACCCCGGAAACATCTTAACCCATATTTGCATAATTTGGTCACAGGCGTGCTGGGGATGGAATCAGTGAGGATGACAATAAGGTCGATCATATATAGCTGAACGACATCTATTGCATCACGGCTTATCTAGTTTAGTGTGTATTTTCAAGCTTTCACCAACCCCGAGTTTTTCTTAATCACAAAAAAAGGGAGAAGTGAAGTTATGATGTAAGCTTTTTATATAAAATGGTGTGATTTAGTGTTCTCTTTTGAGCTTTCGTTCACTTATTCTCTTTTGGATTCCATTTTGTTAGACTTTTCATTTTATCATCGCTGTGGAGGTTTTTGCATGGATGCTTTAGATCAAACGATTGGTTTCCTGAGCTGAAAAAATCTATGGTTTTTTTTTTTTTTTTTGGGTTAATCTTTGATGAACATTATTGTTGAAGATTACATTTTTTATTTTAAATTAAAAACAAGCAGATATTGTTGTAACTTGCTGTCTTGTAATATTAAAAGATAGAGTTGTAACTTGTGTAAGTTACCAAGTTTTCTTACATATTAAAAGTGAACCGGGTCTTGACTTAAAATGGCATCCGGTAAATAGAGGTGACAATCACAACGGTTTAGATTTAAAAATAAATTGCGATTAATGTGTTGTATTATGGTTGTTTAAAAATTGAATAGGATATTATATATAATCAAATTAGTCTGAATTGAATTTTATCGTTTTGGTTAATTGGTTTTTTAAATTTATAAAATATTTTTATAATATTTTAAGTATTTATCTTCAATTAAAAAATAGAATATTTATTTTTATATTATAAAAATAAATAAAAATAAAATTTGATTCAGTTGAAATAATTTTAATTTTTTTTAATTTATGAACTGAAAATGAAATTAAACAAAATATATTTAATTAGTACTTGAACTAAAATCAAATGGAAATTTAACCAGACATTATAGTTCAAATCAGTTTTTGGTTTCTTTGCTTGGCCTTATCAACAAGTCTATGGTTGCAATTCAAATCAGTTATTGGGTTTTTTTTTTTTTTCAACCTTACTAACAATTTCAATTTTGAATTTTAATATTTATAATTTTGATTTTTTTTTACTTTATTAACAAATTTTAATTTCGACTTTTAATATTTATAATTTTTTTAAAAAAAGTTGAAAATTTTGTTTGAAAAAAAAAATGCTTTACTTCTGTTTGGGAGTGTATCTTAGAAATTTTTTTTTCTTTGTTGCTTTGAACAAAAAGGAGGGGCAACAAAGAATCTGATTGAAATTCCTATGTTTGGACTTTTTCATTGGTCTAATGTGTATAGACTTAGGTAATCTAGTAACTTTTGGTTTAATCAAACCATTATTTAATTTCACTAATTGGACATTCCTTTTAGGATATGACAATGTTTTCTTTTTAAAATTTTTTTAAAATCATAGTTGGCCCTTATCTTTAGTTGATTAAAGACTAAAGAGGGATTTGAATTTTGGGTTTTCTTTTTCCTTCTTAAAGATGCTTGAATTGTGATACTCAATCTCTCAACCCTTGAGACACTACATATATATATATATATAAGTCAAAACCCATATTTTCTTGGTTATTGCTAAGAAGTTGGACAACCATTATCAATGACTTAATCTCAAAGTAAACAATCAATAAATTTGGATTTGCATATTAATTATATAAAATTTAATTGTGAGGAAGAGTTATATATAATACTATTTACTCTATCAACAAAAAAGTTTGACAAAATTCTATCACAAATAAGTAAGTTATTTGAATGGCAACATCCATTATATACTTGACTAGGTCAAAGTTTCGGTTAAAAATTTTAAAGCCTAGATCAGATTATTATTTTATTAATAAAAGTATTTCATATTCAGGCTTATTTTTAATATGCATTTAATGGTTATTATTATTTTTATTTATTAATGAAAATATATTTTATTATTTAATCACACATTGTATGAAACAAAAAGTATATTGAATTTATTTATTAAGACGAAAATTAAAAGGAAAAAAATTGAAAATTTTAATTTCAAAAATAAAAGTATAAATTGAATAATATAATTTTTGTTTTTAAAATAGAAAATTTCTAAATAATTAATTTTGAATTTTTTTGTTTTATTTTCCAACATTTTAAATTTTATTATTTGAAAAATTTATAAATGAAACTTCATATATATTTTTTATTTTTTTAAAAAATAAAATAGAAATCCTCTCTCTCTCTCTCATCCTTCTCTATGATTAGATTTGGTTTGATTAGATTTGATCAAAGGCTACCAAATTTAGCAGTGGTAGGCTGAAAACAGCATGGTGATTTTTGACTTGGTTTTAGGTTATTTTAACTTATCATTGCTAGATATGATTAGATGTGATTGAATCTGATTAGTTATCAGTTCAATTTGATCTTATTGATATTTTTTTGGAGAAAGTTAAAAAAGATTAAAAGGTAAAACATGAATGAAATTGAAAACACAAAAAAAAAAATTAAAAAAATATCATAGTTAAGACTCTATACGTATTTCGATGCTTAAATTAGTTTAAAATTTTTTGAGGTTAAGTAAGAAGAAGAGAATGAAAAAAAAAAGGGCCAAGTGTGCGTGCCTACCTGAGGGCCTTACTGCCTTTGTTATACCCGAGTCTTTGAGGAGATCATATCATATGCTCGTTGCTATTGTCTAGGTGCTATTGATTGTTAGACTGTCAGTCTATTTGTCGGTCTTGGTAGGCGTATTCGTCAGAAAATATCGATAGCCCTCTACTGGTTCCGAATAAGAGTCACTTCATTGGAAACATACTGTTTGATAATCTCAGTAATCCCAAGATATATTATCTAGTAATCTCTGTTAGATAAGCGGGCAAACATATCAGTGTTCGAAATGTGTTGCATTGCTTATTAGACGATCAGGTAATCAAGCCCTTGATAAATGCAATTTGATCGACTAGGCTTTGCTCGCCTTTTGAGAACATCTTAATCTATTGAATCTTGGTCGCCTCTAAGGCCATTTGATCAATTGGATTCTTTCGGTATAATAGGCCTCAAGGAGGATATGGGAGAGGGAAAAAAAAAGAAAAATAAATAAAAAATAAAAGCTTAATATTTATTTTTTAAAACACACGTGAATTCTATGTCAATATTAAATTTTCCAACTAAAATTATCTCTAGTGATGGTATATGGTAAATATTACGTCACATGTCATAGTACCATTTAATGGCCAAACACATCAGCCATCTAGTTTAATGCGTTAGTTCGAGAACTACATTAATAAACAAAAACAAAATACAAATTTAGAAAATTGAAAAAAAAAAACTTTTATAATTTTTTTAAAAAATAAAATGTATAAAATCTTTAATTATATTTTATATTAAAATTTAAATTAATTTTTTAATAAATTTATCGACTTGGTTTATTGTCATCTCGTGACAGTAATTAAATATTTTTTAATATTAGTATTATTTAAATATTATCATAAGTTAAATTAGATTATGATTTAAAAAAAATTAAAATTTAAGTTTAAATTTAAAATTGATCGCTCAGATTTATTATTTAAGTATATTAAAATATTAAAAATTTATTTTTATAATTTAATTTAAATAAAAATTATTTTATTATATAAATAATAAATCAAATCAATTCAGATTATAAAATATAATATTTAAATTTTTTTAAATTAAATTAAACAAATTATATAATTTTTGAATAATTTAATATAAACATAAATATATTAATATTAGACATTTTAAAAATATAGATATTAAAAAATTAATTACGACAGTTATTTATAATTAAATTAAAACAGAAAAATATGAAAAAAAAAAAAAAAGAAAAACCTCCCTCGTGGCAAAATTTAAAACGTCAAACTCTGCCCATAGTTTCCACGTTTCCTCAGTACAGGGAAGAAGAAATCAAATTAAAGTTAAACAAAGACTTCCTTTTCGTTTTCTGTGTTGTTTTCCCCCACAGCCAAACAATCCCTCCCCTTTTCCTTTTTTTTTTTCCATGGCGGTTTTGAGCCGTTGCTCCAGAGCTGCTATGGCTGCGACGACGCCGAAAGCCACTGCAGCACTCGCTTACTTAATTGGAGCTCTCTCTCCTTTTCGTTCTTCTTCGACGTCAAATCCAGAAACCGACCTCGGCCGTAGCAAACCGGCCGGGTTGGGGATTTCGAAGAGAGAGCCCAAGGGTAGAAATGTCCAGTGGGTATTTTTAGGGTGTCCTGGCGTTGGCAAAGGCACGTACGCTTCACGGTTGTCGAATCTTCTCGGTGTTCCTCACATCTCCACTGGTGATCTCGTCCGTGATGAGCTTGCTTCCTCTGGTCCCCTTTCTTCTCAGGTCCAATCTTTTTCTTCTAGGGTTTCGCTTAACAAAAAAGTCGAATTTTTATTTGTTATTTTTTTACTTTTAGTTAAAAAAAACAGTGTTTTTTTTTACTGAGTGCATGTTGAAAAGAAGATATTTTTCACCAATTAGTTTAAATTGATTGATTTACTGCTGTTAATGAGTAAGCCAAAAAAAACAAATCATTTCCAGAATTCAAGACTCAGTTTTATTGTTTCTTTAATTATGTTAAGCGAGATGATATCTTTGAATTATTTAAGTTAAAATCATTGATTTCGTAAATAAGAGAATGCATAATTTTAAATTTTGATCTTTATATTTGAATGTAGCATTTTAACTTAATTAGGCTCCGTTTGATGAACGATTTTTTAAAAAAATTCATTTTAGAAATATGAACACTCACTAAGTGGGCAAAAAAGGGGGAAAAAAACCGATAGAACAAAAAAAAGATGTGAAAGTAATTTCGGTAGTTTTGGGATTTAAATAGCCATCGGAACGCGATGTTAGGGTTGTTATTGTACGATTTCAGTTTTTTTCATCATTGATATTTACTGTAATTGATCATGATAACTTTCATTGCATCAGAAAATACGTACATAACTGCAATTTAAATTCCAATTAGAAAGTAGGTTTTTTTTTTTTTAATATAAAAGTACATAACCAACCCTAATATTATTACTTTAATCAAGTTTTTACGTAATTTCTCTAGCTAAGTTGGTATTGGTTAATTCACGACACCAACTCGATATGGAGTTTTAATATTAATGTGTGTGTGTGTGTGTGTGTGTGTATATGATTTTTCATTTTTATTAGCTAGCCAAAAAAAAAAAAGGCAAGCAGTAAAAGCAATAAGCAAATAGATCCATAATAAATTCATAAAGGAAGTGCTAGTGAATGCTATGAGTTATATAACCTGTAATTTTGTGCTGTTTTTTTAGTTTGAACTAGTTTGGGTTCTTTTCGGAATTTGAAAATTATGATCTTTATGAAAGAAATCGAATTTGGAACATTATCAGTGTTTTGTTTTGGGTTTTTTTTTCCCCTCGAATTTACTTGTTCCTTACTATTCTACACTTGGCAGCTAAAGGAGATTGTTAACCACGGCAAATTAGTTTCAGATGAAATTATAATAGATTTACTTTCCAAACGTCTTCAAGAGGGAGAAGCAAAGGGCGAATCGGGGTTCATTCTGGATGGTTTTCCTCGGACAATAAGACAGGCAGTAAGTGCTTCATTTGACCTTTTTCTGTAGTTTTTTTCTGCTAGCTATAGGTTAACTCGACTTTTAATTACAGAGAAATACGAATGTTAGGGAAAGGAAGTGATAAAAGAACTTGTAGGAAAATATATGCATTGGATACTGAATCGATCCCCTTTGCATAGCTATGCGCCGAAGCTTTTATTAGAAGCATGTGTAAATTCCGGTCATTATGTTTGATTCTAAAAGCTTCTGATAGTTTCTCACTAATTTACTCCTGTATGCAACTAGACTGCAACTTCTACCTATTTTCTTATCGGTTAATAGAACTGTGACTGATTGTAAGTTTGATGGTCTGAGCATTTTGTTCTTTTTTATTTGGTATACACTCTGAAGACTAGCATTTTATCAAAATACAATTTAAGATTCCATATGGTCTAAGTTGCTATATTGTTAGCAACTTTTGTTTCGTCAAAATTGAAAGCTTTATCTGATGATAATCTGAAATTGCATCAGAGTTATTTTCGGTTTCACAGCAGGCAATTCACTTATATATGATGGTTTTTTCTTATCTACCTTTTATAAATCAAAACAAAAGATAATGGTAGTTGGATTTGCCTCAGAATCCATGCAGGCTGCATGGCTGATGGATTTTACATTTTAGTGGAAACCTTTGCACATGTTGTTGGTTGTTTTGGGTGTCCTTAGCCGTGTCCCCCTCCCCCCTTTAGATGAGGTGTGTTTGCAGCTGTGTTGCTCTGACTCCTTGTTTTTCTTGAAGTACCCGTGTCAAACACATTTTCGAATATGAGTATGGGGATATGACCCTCCAAATATATGGAAAAACGTAGACAAAGTTGAATATTTGGTATATTGTTCTGAGGGTTAAATGACTGTTGAATATATTTAGTGATTTAAGTCTTTTTCTAAAATCTTTAACCGTGTAGTCTACTATTTTATTATGCTTATTTCCCAGGAAATATTAGAGGGAGTGACAGACATCGACTTAGTTGTTAACCTGAAGCTTCGAGAAGAAGCATTGCTTGCAAAATGCCTCGGAAGAAGGATTTGTAGTGAGTGTGGAGGAAACTATAATGTTGCTTCTATCGATATCAAGGCTGAGAATGGGAGGCCCGGGATGTACATGGCTCCTCTTCCTCCTCCTCCTCAATGTGCATCCAAGCTTATTACCCGAGCTGATGATACAGAAGAAGTTGTCAGGGAGCGGCTTCGCATATACCAAGAGATGGTATTTCTTCGCTCCCATATATTTTTCTGAGTTGCATTCCTGAGAATTTAACTATCATTGTGAATTTTTGTGGTATAATCTGTATGCCTCAAAATTAGTAGATGTAATCTGTAGCTACCAAATATGGCATCTTCCTATTGATGTTTGATGCACTCCAACCTTTTGGTCCACAACTATTGCTAAGCAGAAAAACTGAGTAAATTGAAAAACAATTTAGAACATAGTGTTTGGTTCGGTTTCGGTTTGGGTGATAATTAAATATATTTAGTTTGGTTTGGTTTTCAGTTTATATGTTAAAAAACTGTATTTATTCAAACTGAATGAGTTTTTTTAATTAAGTTTTAATTTTTATAGTATAAAAATAAATTTTTTATTTCTAAATTAACTAAAAAATAAAAATACTATCGAAAAAGATATTTTTAAAAATTAAAAAAAACCGATGGACCGAAACAATCCAAATTGGTGAAATTTGGTTTAGGTCGGTTCAGTTATATATGGTATTCGGTTCAGTTTTTAAAAAACCATAATATTGAATGTTAACCGCAATTTTTTAGTCGAAAACGAAACCATACTATAGTTACTCCTATCCACAACCCTGTGATCTTGGTGTGGTAATCACGGGGGGAATTTATTCACTTTATTGACCGGTGCAATACAAATTTTTATTTTCATACAGACTCGACCTGTAGAGGATTTCTACCGCAGCCGGGGGAAGTTGTTAGAATTCGATCTTCCCGGAGGAATCCCGGAATCCTGGCCGAAGCTGCTTCGCGCCTTGAATCTCGAAGATCATGAGGACAAACAATCTGCAGCTGCATGACGTCTTACATTCTCTGTATCATTCCAAAGCATTTGCAGGGTAAGTTAGGCCATTCTTTGCATCCACAACATGTGTATGCATATTGATTTTACGCCAAAAACAATGAAGAGCTCCAACATTGAAAATGAAATAAAAGCTTAAACATGTTCTAAAAGCCCTAAAACTACATAACAAGGTAGTTTTTGTGCTGGTATTCTAGAGAATGTATAAAGTGGGTAAGTAGTCGTTTGGAAGATGGGAGGGCATTGTGTACTTTAATCAAACTATATAATGGTTTGCTTTGAAACACGTATATCGGCTTAATGCCCTGGTGCCATTATCGTTTTGCTGTATATTCATGTTATTTTGTTGAACATATTAAAGGTGGATTTATTTATTGTGGATTGAATTATAAAACTATATATATATAGAGAGAGAGAGAGAGAGAGAGAGAGAGAAAGAGAGAGAGAGTTCATCTGCAATTGAAGTCCATAAACAAATTTTCTGTATGCAAATCTAGACTTCAAGAGCAAGATGCGTGATCAATGGAGTAATTTTTTGCAGAGTTAATGGGATAATGATAGGATTTTATACTTCTTTTAGAGAAGAGGAAGTAAGGTCTAGTGTAAAACAATGCGTCTAAAGGTGGTCGGGGTTTAGATCAGTTGATTTATATCATCATCCTTAACCGATGGTATTTATTAAGTTTAGGGTTTGAATTTTTATATTTTTAACTTTTTTTTTCCTTTATCTTGAGGCTGAAGCTATCTTTATAACCCCAAAAAAAAAAAATTCTCTAAGAACCTTGACCACAGCCAGGGCCACAGAACTGTAAAGTTCTTGTGAACATTTTGTGGTACTTTTATTATTAAACCGTTTTTCAATGCGGTATTAGGCTTTTAACACTTTAAATATAAGTAATGGTAACATGTTTCAACATTTGATTTTTTTTTTTTCATATGTGAATTTTGTAAAAGAATTTATTGAAAGAAAAAATATTTCAAAAATGAATTTAAATCATATTTCTCAAAGAATTAATATATTTTTTAAAAGATATTAAAATTTTGAAAATTATTAAGATATGATTTTTTTTAAGAAAAATTCATTTTAAGATTAATGAAATTAAATTATTTTATTTGATTATGTTAAATTTATTAAGAAACATTTATAAAAATTATAAAATTATTATTCTATTTCTTGATTTTTTTTAAATAGGAAAAATGTAAAATTATTAAAAAAATTAACAAGAAACTACAATTTGAAGTTAAATTATTTGATATTTTAATTATTTAAACAATAATGTATGAATTTTAAAAAACTTATTGTAAAACTAAAAAAATTAAAATATTTAACCAAAATTATTTTTAAAATATAAAGCTTTTAAATCAATTGTTAAAAAATTTACAACATCTGGCCAATGGAGGTTGGATTCGGCGTTAGCAGGGCAGATTGGGGAATCATGTCGAATTTAATGCTATTTTGAACCTATTTTTAAATCGATTCGGCCTAATATAGAGTAAAACTTTAACATTAAAATAGATGAAGTTAGCACATTAACATATTTGATAGGTAACAATCCCATTTCCCAAATCAATTGTTTTAGTCATGATAATGATTGTGTTGTTCAGAAGCGTATCACTAGCAATTTTCTATACCATAGTTAATAACCATACTTAGTTGGACCAGTGAAAACTTGACATGTACAAAAAATGTTTCAATTAAAAGACTGAGTTGTTAATACTGCAGTCGTGCTAATATTTTCTGGTTCAACTAAGCATGATCTTAGTTTTTCCAAGTGATTCTTATTTTAAATAAATTTTATTGTTTTAGTGTAAATTACAAAATTTCTTTTCCTTCTAGCCCAGACATAAAAAGCATTGAAATCTTAAAATCAAAACCTAAATCATGCATTAAATTTGGGACATTCTAGTCCCAAAACTTGCTTCTATTTCATCTTTTTCCTAAATAAAGATATTTAATTTTTATTTTTTAAAAAATAATTGTATTGATATTTATATTTAATACGTATTCGAACATAAAAATAAAAATATAACGGGACAAATGTATAATAACTTTATAAATATATATTTTAAAAAAGTCATCTACACAATTTATATTCCATTCTTCCAACTCCCCACCCCCCCACCAAAAAAAAAATAATAAAGTTGCTATTTTGTGTGTCTATAAGTTTAGCATGAAAAGTTGGTCATGTTAAGGGATATTCTTAAAAGCCTTTGTCCCAATCCTTTATAGGAAGGATTTTGTTTGTATTCATATTTAACATTCTTTGTTTTGGTACAATCCCATTGAAGATACTAACCTAATAATTCACAAGATTGAATTTATACCAAATATAGGCTTAAAAATTACATTTGTTTTTATCCCTTATATTCCTAAAACATAAAAGTAGAATAGAGAATTATTGCAAAAATTTTTGACCACTTGAAGTGTTTTCCTTTTGGGACCAACAACTTATAAATAGATCCTCTCGATGTTCGAAAATATTTTCTTTCTTTACTCAAATTTGACGTGGCTTAGTTTACAAATTGATTTTATTATAAAAATTAAAAAATTAATATTTATTTTTTAATAATTAAATTTAAATAAAAATAAATTTTATTAAATAAATAATAATTTTATCGGGTTAAGTTGATTCAAATTAAAAAAAATTTATGTAAACTTGATCTAATTTAAGTTGAATTAATTAAATTGAATAGATAACCTGTCCCTTAAAACAAATCCACTTATAACCCGTAAAAATGCTAAATAACAATAAAGTAAAATAAGTTTTAGTGATTGAATTTCCTAGGGAGTAGGATTCAAAGGTTTGTCATTTTAAAAATTATTTTATAAAAAATAAAATAAACCATTCTTTTATATTTAAATAAAAGGAACACTCAACTTTATTCTTTCAATAAGAAGATCATACATTAGACATTGAAACAAATATTCAAATGAAAAATAAATTAATAACAAAAACACAGAAAAAAAATTCCTAACTACCACCATGCGATAAACATCTCAGCCCTTCAAACTCATCGATTAATTTCTATGATTTTAATTTCAAAAGAAATAATCCTGATTTTAAAAATACAGTCCATCCCATTAAATGACACTGAAAAAAAAAAAAATTCAGGGACGATCTACAAATTGAGCCTGATAACTTTGGATACGATAAGATTTCTTGATAAAGATAAAATAATTAAATCACGATACGAAGCAAAAAATAATATTAACATGATTCAAATATATGAATGTATAAAAATTTATATAATATAAATTATTAATACATATTAAAATTTATATTATATAATTATAATACGTGAAAATATAAACACGACAGGAATTCGTTAATCATATATCTATCGAAAACCCGGTTTTTTGTTCTATTTGGAAATAGTTGCTAGCAACGATCACCAGAACCATATAAAAGAGATACCAAATGAGATACCTAATTGCACTATTACTTTACGATAAAGTTTTTATATTCAGTTTTTCAAAGTTTGTCTTTTTTCTAACTATTTATATTAGTCCAAAAATTAGCTGGTACTAGGAAAATTAAGGATTTTGTAATATCCTAACATTAACTTGAATTTTACAAGGAAATATGATTGGTGCATATATTGATGATCATAATTAACTATTAAATTTTTTCTTGAATATATTAGAACTTTTTATTGAGTTTTTAGTTGTAGTTTTAATCTCATGAACATAACTTTAAAAATGGAATATAAGGGTTTTTTTTTTTTTTATAAAAAAAACAGGTACACTTGTTATACACAAGGTTAGATGGCTAAAGATGGCAAACAAAAGCTTTGGATAAAGATGAGAGGATTCCAACAATGAGTTCATGAGATAAGGAATCCTTTCTCTTTTTTTTTGGGGGTCAATTTCAATGTGAAATAAAGATGAAGGGAAGGGTCAATGAGAAAAGATGAAGAAAGAAGAAGAAATAGCCTTAAACAATGGCCACAAAAAAGGAATGAGATGCAAAGATTAAAAGAGGAAGAAAAAAAGGTTAAAAGTTAAAACATGTACGAAAGAAACCAAAGGAAACACAAGGGCTAGGTCACAGCCTCACAGTCACAGCTTTTATTCCTTCACCCACTTTTAACCCTTTTATTGGGACATAGGAATCCCAATAGGGTGGGTAGGAATAATCGAACTTAATAATATTAAATACGATACGAAAAAGATAATTAAAATATGATTTTAAAAAATA
>JAQSVH010000002.1:1493283-1512599 GCA_029448705.1 Adansonia digitata | reverse complement strand
CCAAGCTGAAAATTAAACTAAAATATAAAGACCAAATGAATATTTAATTTTTTTCTTTTTCAACGAAAGAAAGGAAAGGGATGCGATCAAAAGGAAAATGCTAAAATGTTCTATACACATGGCCGACATAGTGTCTAGTTGACCCTAAAAATAATTGCCTTCTAACAGTTTATTTATTTGCAAATTATGTCATTTTGTCTATCAAACTATAAATGTAATATATTAAATATTAAACTAAAAGTATTCTATCTCTAACTAAAAGGGTAAAAGGGATCCTCATCCTCCCACGGCGATGGGAGAACATTAAAAATGGACACCTTTTGGAGGGGACAAAAGAGAATAGCCCCACTAGACATAAGAACTAAATAATCCTAAAATGGCAATTATTTTACCATAACACCATTTTTTAGTAGTCACTCGTGAGCCACTCAAACTCGATTCCACAAGTACCCAAATTCGATTTGTTGATTATTAAATGGAACTTGAGCTTAAGCTACTCAAAATAATAAATTAAGTTCGAACTATGTAAAACTCAACTTGAATGAGTCGCATTCTTTATTGAACATTTCAATTTTCATTATTATATGCATAGTTTTCCCAAAGAAAAATATAATATTTATTTATGTGTCTTGAATTTTCATTTGACTTTTTATTTTGAAGTCGAACAAAACTAAACTTTTGAGTTTCGAGTTTCTTACATAAATTAATGACAATCAAACCTAATAGAATCGAGCTTCCAAGTCAAGTTCTCAGAAAAAAAAAAAAAAGGAAAGAAAGAAAAGCTCAATCGAATTCAAATCCAGCCCAAGCTTGACTCAATTAAGTTACACCTCTAAACCAGAGTCTAACTATAAATTTTCAGGCGAAATAGCCAACTCTAAATATTCTTTTGGGAAAGAGAAGAAGTTACACTCAGTGTTCGTTACTCTTCTTTTAAGCTTTCAATCCTTGGTGAAGACGGAAAATCTCAGAACTTTTGGGACAATATCTAATACAGCTTTACCAAAATCAGCTGTTAGAAAGAAAGAGAGTATATATAGACATATACGAATGAAAATGTGCACTTAGATTTGAAATATCTATCAAAGAAGCAAACATTGCAATACTCCCCTATATACTCATAGTTGATTCCCTATGTATCTCGTTCTTTTACTTCTTAGTTTTTTTTGGTACAAAAGAGGTTGAAACCTACAGAAAAAAAAAAAGAACTGGGTTGCAAATACTAAGATTCAAGCTCCAAATTGGCTAAGGGTGACTACAGGAACCAATTGGACTAAGTTCTGAGTTCATCTCTTGTTCTTGCATTTCTTTACTTCTACCAACTAGTATTATTACCATCTAATAAACGAACAAACAATTAACGGATACAAGTAATTGGTTTTCTAGTAAAAATTATAAAGAAGCAAACTACTAGTCTCCTTAATTACCAATGTCAAAATATTTATCTACCAAGGCCAAAGAATGGAAGAATTGGAGGCAGCAAAAGGACACATATGCAGGTATTAACATGACAAACCGGCAATTCCCTCACTCCTTATCTTGAACTTCAATGCCATTTGTTTCCTTGCCATTCGTTTCCTTGTCATTGGCGTCCTTGCCATTCGTTTCCTTATCATTTGTGTCTTTCTGCTGGATTTCGGTATTCTGACCCTCGTTAGAGGGCTTCCCATCATTTGGGTGATCAGCATTACTGGGATTTCCCTGTTTTGATCAATCAATCTTATCATTCAATCTCAGTTTAATACATTAGATAAAATGCTTTTATAACAAAACCGGCAAGAACAAATCTCTCTTAATTGCTTATTTCATAGTTGTCAATTTTAAGCTAGCCCAACAGTTTAATCCGGCAGAACAATTAGCTGATCATCCAGCAACTTATAAGAAAATAAATGTATGAAACCTAACCTTGTTTCTGTCACGCCAGCCAAGTCCAAATGGTCGAGAAAGTAAACTAATCTTTCGTGAGGGGATTTCTTGTTGGGGCTCTTGATTCCTGCAAGCTGGTGAATCCGGATATGATGATCTGCAAGCTTATATTTATTAGAAGGGACAAACCGATTTTCTGAAACATGATGAGCACAAAAAGAAAATAGAGGCTCACAACATCTAATGGAGATAAAATGTTGAAGATTTAAGCATTTTTCCCAGTTCTTTGTTTAGTGTTGGTGGGAAGAGGGCAGATAATAAAAAATGGAAACTAAAAATAAGTACCGAAAAGAACACAGCTTTTGAATCGCATTACAAGAAATAGAAAAGATAAAAATCAAAGGAAAAACAACAATTTATTGTCATCTCCAAACCCTGATCTCCCAACATATTAACGGACCGACCAGACCAACCAAATAATATTTCACCCCAGAGTGCAAGGTTTCAAAATGGCGAGAGAATTTGACAACACACCGTGGAGAAGGTTGAGCTTTACTTTGTCCAGACTGGTACTGTAAAGTGGCCTCCAACATTGATTCTGCCATTACCACTCTTTTCTCCATTTCAGCAAGCGAAGCAACAGCCTCTTCATACTTTTCCTGCTTTAATATAAAAATTACAGCCAGGAACAGAGGACGGAACCGAAGAAAAATACATATAATAGTTGCAAAAGTTCTCCCCAGGGAAAAGATATGACAACTCAAAACAATGTTAGTTCCCTCTGTAAGTAATGTTTGAGGGGAAATGTTTCATAGGAAAAAGGAAAAGCGCATATTCTTGCAAAATTTTCTACACTAGAGTACACCGACTAACATTGTTTCAAGTAAAGTCCCAGTGTTTGATTAATAACAGCTGTCAGGTTCCAAAATATTTTATTGTTTGCAAATGATTTTTCTGCGAAATCAACAGATACATTGAAGACATTGGTTCCCTGCCCACAGTATTTTGAAAAAGATGATTTGTTTACAGTACTAAGTGATTAAAAAGACCTATAATTTTCAAACCATTATCATGAAGCCAAATGAATATTATCATTGGTTTAAACGCGAGAACCAGAGGAAAGATGGCAGCCGGCAAATATTTATTGATGAAAGTTACATGGCAAATGGATCACAATGAGTACCTGAAGCACTTGAGCAGCATATCTTTGTGCAGCTGCATCTTGTTCAGCAAATCTGCGAGCATCTTCTGTCACCCTTTGCTCTTGCTCCACCCGCAATAGGACCTATTAAATGCATGAGAAATCTCACAATCATCAATACATGTATAACAAGAGAAGAGGACAATCTTCAACTAATTGAAAAGGAAAACAAATCAAACCTGAAGCATTGCATTTTCTTGTTCCTGCTTCTCAGAAAGTGCCTTACAAAGGTCAGCAACTTCTTGCTCCAATTGTTCCACCTAGAGATCAAAAGCAGATATAGTGTACACAATATGTTCCTCTTAAAAAAAGGGCTAGCAGCTTTCAAGTCAACGACACACCAAACATCATATAGGTGACAAGCCAACTGTCTAGTGTCTATCACTGATTCAGGCATGAGTCATGACAACCTTCTAAGACAGGTTCTTTTTGCAAGTTCTAGTAATAACACTAATCAAATAGTCTACTCTGCAGTAGCAAGAGATGGAATGCACATAGAGAATCCCACATACAGTTCCATGAAGAAGCCCAAGTTGCCAGAGAGAAAAAAAACAAACAAACAAACAAAATAAGTTGCAAGCATGGGAAAGAATTGTAGTTTAATGGTCCCAAGAATAAGCTAGAAAATCGACTGTAAAATTGGAGCAAGGAAAAATGGAAAACATTGCAAGAACAAACAATTGTATGTTTCTATTCATGTAAAAGTAACTGCCACAATTGAATATATTCCATTTTACCCTAGCACTTAATTGACGACGATTATCCTGCTTAACCATCTCCATCAAAGCCGTCTCCAGCTCCTCAGATCTGATATAAATGAGGAAGAAGCAAGATTGTCAGTGCCACATTCATCAGGGTTCTATTTTGGAAGAAGAAAAAAGAATATTTTAAAACAAATAACTACGAATTCCAGCATAAATGCAGAGACTAAGAAGTAAAGTATGTCCAATTTATAAACCATTGGAACGTTGCAAAGATATGTCCATGTACAAGAGAGTTACGAAGCAAGAAGCAGATTTGAAACCAACAAAATAAATTACATGGCCTTTATTACACAGTCTATAGCAAACCGAGGATTGCAAAACATGAAAACCACAGAGATGATATATATTTAACCTGAGGACAGCTGATCTTTTCTCTTCCAGCAACCTGCACAACTCAACCTTTAACCATGCAACCTGGACAGGATTGTTTATAATAAATTAAGAATATGAGAACATCATAAAACAGGCCCAACATAATCTCACAAGACAAGTGAAGAATACATTGGAGAATGATCTATAGGCTCCTAATCTCTTCAATTTGCAACTCCATATAAATCCAACAATCAACATATTTTCTGAACATTTGGCTTGGCACACAAAATACTAGTGTCACTTAGGTTAATAAAGGTGGAAAATTTCAATGTATATGAAATAAATGCAACAAATCCGCACAGGCAGATAACTGGATTTTATCAATCAACGTATATAAAATATAACAAAATAATAGTCCTCATATGAAATCCGAGATCAATTTGACATTCTCTTGACACGGTTTGAAAATAATATCCGTATGGCTCAAAATTGACACTTAAAAGAGGGTTCATACCACCATATCACATAGGCTGCAGCATGGTCAATAGAAGAATTGTTCAACTAACTAAGCCGCAAATCCAACCACATGTGATTGAACAGAAATCCTCCTGAACCTTTTTTCGAGGCAATATCTTCTACTAAATCTTGGATCACTATATCCATTGTCTGGCCAATAATATGTTAAACTAGAAAAAACTCGGAATATACGATTAGAATACAACATCAAATTATTCAAAATATCTATATATTTCTAATTTACAGGGCAAACAAAACATGAAAGTGGTCATGCAAAACGGATCTATTCTACTGGCTAAGGAACAAAGATCATCCACTCACAGACGAATTGCTACAGTAAACAACAAAATATTATATGCATGAAAAGGGAAAATATATAAGCTACCTGCTCTTGAAGATCTGGAACAGCATCAAACTCAGAATCTCCCGTGAGACTAATAAGAACTTCATCCGCATTCATGGATCTAGACTCAGAACGAGAAAGATCCCCATTTGTTTTTGAATCAACCAGTCTTCCGGTCTTATTTGTTTCCATGAGCATCAACTTGGGATCATGCTTAAAACTATATAGCTTAGATGCTAGGCCTTGAGAATCCCTCCAAGCTTGAAGCCCCTTTGATCTTTCCTCAACTGCAGCTATTACAGCTGACCGATGCTTCTCTCTTAACTCATGTAATCTTTTTTCATTTACATTTTGGTAACCCATACAAGCTGTTAATACAAGTTGACTACTGTCAAATGTTGAGCCAACCAATGACTGTAGCAAACTAACTGCATCACCTGCATCCTTAGTTGTAACCAGTGCAGGGCCTGTAAGAAAATTAAGTTACATTGTGTAGATTAAAACAGCTAATTTGTCACATTTTTCAGGCTTCAAGTACTCTAAAGATATCATTAAAGTCAAGCCCCTCAAATGTCTTTTCCCCATACCATATAACTCCATTAAAGCAAGTGCCGTCCTAAAAAGCATGACACGGTTTCCTTCATACAGGAGCACATCCCAGACTCGAAGAACTGTAATGAGAAGTCCATGAAAGCTTGTAATTAAGCACTGGTTATTCCAATGCAACATCAGTAAACTAGCAACAAAAGCAGCAAGTATAGCAGAAATTTGCTAATAGTGTGATAAATTGTTCAACTAGTTAAACATTGCTAGACGAAACAGCATGAAACCTAACCACTTTCCCATGGAAGCATGTTCACAAAAATGGAAAGGAACCACGGCCCAGAAACCCATGCTACTTGCACTCCCAGGTAGTCTAGATGATTGACTGCATAAACATAACAATGTAAATCATAAACTGCCCAAAAAAGGCAATGGAAAGAGAACATCTTACAAATTTCAAACACAAAAGAACAAATATTTAAAAATAAAACAGACCCAATTTGGGAAATCTCTCGCGCACCAACTCCTCAAAAACAAGTTGGTCAACCTAACACAAGGCCACAAGTTACCAGGATAGTTATCTAAAGATAATTATTCCATCAACCACTTTCAACATTCTCATTTAGGCAAAAACAGAGAGCATAAATCAACTAACAAGGAGAAAAAGAGTTAGACAAAATATTACTTGCGACTCAATCATTTCCTCTGAGTAATAGCCATCAAAATAGTCATCAATAATGCCCATCAAAGTCCTGAAATGTATACAACTTAGAAAGAAATAAAGCCAATAGTGCACTTATTTTCAAAATTGAATGCTATGCTTGCCGCTCAAAATTAGAGGATCCCACCAAATAAAAAACATAAGAAAACATGCAAATCATGTAAATAACAGAATGAAATCATCTTTCAGCGACAAAATATTCTCAGATCTGCAACCTTAAAATATGAAATTCAGACAGAAAAAGGACTACTGGATTTTCAAGGAATTTCTCAACTGAGACTCTGAACCTACCAGAAGGCATTTTCTTCAGGCATCAAGAGCAGTAACAAGGCAGCAAAGAAATTCATGGCCTGCGTGAGAAAAACACTTATCCCAAAATGCCAAACCACTGCAAGCATGACCATTGCTAACATATTTCTGAACCTAATACCTGACAGTAGCCAACAGAGGGGTTATGTCGAGCATAGGCTGTAAGCAACCGTCTCAAAGCATTTCTACCATCATCATCCAGAGCAGGGTGACCTGGGAATGTTCGGGGCAAATCCTGTTTTTAGAACCACTTATCAATTAGGAAACTCAAACTAATAACGCAAAACAAGGTAAGCACCAGCTGCCATAGTAACTAAATACAGAGTCCAAAAAACTGCACATGAAACAACCTTCTCAATCTGCCCCTTCCATCTCTCGGGCCCACATATGGACTCAGTAGTAGAACCCTTACTATCTGCCTGGAAGCTATGTTGTTCAGTGTTGTTGGCAGAGTTAGTTTCACTAGCAAGTAGATCCTGATAATAATTCTCCACTCTACGTGCCCTCACACCAACAAAGGCTTGCCAAAGCTGCAGTGACCAAGTTCATAAGACAGAGAAAGGAAGAGAGTGTGGAAAATCAAGAGAGAATGACAGAACATCAAATAAAATACCTCTCCCCTAAGAGCCATTGGCACTCCACCACGAACAAGAACTTCCAACTCTTCCTTCCAGGGAAATAAAGATTCTGTAGGAGCTGCAGCAGCAGCACCGGTTCTGGTACTCGCACTGTCACTTGTAGGGGCATCCTGAAGTGGGTCAGATCTCTCTGCATCATAAAATTCATCCTCAGAATCCTCCTCTGATGCTCCCTTTCGGAATCTAGCATCTTCAATAGGAGTTAATGGCTTCCCTTGACCAGTTTTTTGCGCATCTTTTGATAAACTGCCCTTCTTCTTTACACGCATGCTCATCATATCTTCAACGGCCCGAAGGGATGGTCTAATTTCAGTCCATATTTGGATCTGGTGAACTCTTTTCTCTGGTGCAGATTGTACCTTCTCCTTTTCTATATCATTCTCAGACATACTATCAGAACCAGGCTTCCTTTCACATAAATCATCTCCTTCACTCCCCTTCTGCACTCCATTGTTCCCATCCTCCGCAACATGTGAGGCCTCCTTGCCTTCCTCTGAAGTTATCCCATAGATTGGCAATTGAGCAGACTCTGCTTGACGTTCCAAGAAATCATTCCACCTATCTGATCTTTCCTCCTCTTCTTCCTAAAGTCATGTGTATAGACAGGATATAAACATTTAATTCACCTTAGTTGAACATATTTCCATTGATCTCCACCCAGTTGCGCAGAAATTAGTCAAAGAAACTAAATCAAAGATCTTAGCCATAGAGCTTGCTATCATTCAATGAGAATGTGGAAGAGAGAAGTTGAGAAAGAAAAAGAAAAAAGAACTAAAGGAAATATGTTAAGTCTTAACATACGGCTTAAGTTATTTTCAGTTTCAGACAATAACTCTATGATACATTGTCACCCATTTCTATGCTAAGTGAGAGAGCGAGACACAGTATTCGATATTCACCTTGATATATGAGTTGGCTTTTATCATCCTTTTCTTTTTCCTCAGCAGCCAAAAGAAAGGTGATGATTTAAAATGAAAAGACATAAAAGCAGAGACAGATTCAAGAAAACTACCTTGTATATCTTAGCATATTCTCGGTATCTTTGCACATGCTGAGGTCTCACTGCAAATCCATACGCATCCCTGTCAATAATAATCACTTTAATAAACAGAAAGTTAAAAAAAAAAAAAAAAAAACAACTACAACATAGTTCACACTAACCACAAATCATTCAAAAAAATAAAACAAAAGATAGCAAAATTCCACAACATTCTAAGCAAAAAACTGACTTAAATTGCTCGCAGTCAGCCTCCAACAATCACTGATTACTAAAACATTCTTAAGTAAAAATTTGCTTAAAATCTAAAATTACCTGTAATGTTAACCTAAACTTACAACTCATTGAGAAACAAGCAGAAACATCGAATTAAAAGTGAAATAGCATGTAATTTTATCAAAATACAACTGGAATTTACCTGTAATCAACCTCCAATCATTGCCTACTTGCACTAGTGACTAGACAACAACAAATCCGTAGCCAAACCTAAACTTCTCTACTTTCCATTATAACACATTTTCCATACAATTTGCTCAAAAATCAAACAAAAATCGAGCGAAAAAGTTATCAATAAAAGATCACGGACTTCAACAACGTTCTCAGAAAAAGCTAAATTAAATTACTAGCAACCAGCCACCACATTCCTCAATTACTAAACTAAACTGTGATCAATTCAATAAGATCTTGACATCTAACTCAAAAACTTCAAAATAAAAGGAAAATTCAATCAAAATCGAGCTTGAATTTACCCGCAATCTGCATCCAAAGATTGGCCGAGTTACACTAGAAAAACAGCATATGCTCATATTTTACACTTTAAATTAGTTCAAAAAATTAAATCACATTTCACATTATCAACCAAATCAAAAAATTACGGATAAAAGATTCGGAGTCAAAAAAAGTCAAAAAAGTTTTACTATACATAATATATATATGATCTGATAAAATTTGTAATGCATCAAAGAGAGAAATCGAAGGGACACGTGGCGAGAAGAACGCACCTCTTGTGCTCTAATGTTACAAGGGGATTTACGGCTTTGGTGGTGGCCGCGGCGGTGGAGGATCTCATTGGTTCCTGGATGAGGTGGATCAATTTGATTGGTCTGCGAAATTTTGGAGGGATGTCGGCGACAGACCAGAGGATCTTTAGGAGATTTTTGTTCTTTCTTGCTTAAATTTCTGCAACGGAAAGAACAATGGCAGAGATAAGTAAGGAGATGAAAGAGAAAGAGAGAGAGCTTCTGGAAATGAGCAAAGTAGAAACAATTATTTATCTGATAAATAAATTTATTAATAAAATATTTTTAAAATTTAATTATAAAATTATATAAATATTTATATAGAATATTTAATAACTTAAGTTTTTAAATAGTAAAAATCGAATTCAATATTTTTTAAAAATATTTAAGTTATAATTCAGTCCAATTCGAATAGTTTAAATTATATTAAAATATCATATAATAATATAAAAAATTTTAAAGAATTAACGCATAGATAAAACTCAATAAAATTTTTATTATATAATAATATACGATAAAAATAAAAATATTTATATTTTTTAATTAAATATTAATATGCAAATAATTTTTCAAATTTTTAAAATTATTTTGGAATTTAAAAACTTGAACATTAAAAAAAGAGGTGTCCATCGGTCAAATAGTAACCCGAAAAAATTTGAAATTTAAGTTCAGATATGTTTTTGGCCTAGCTTGACCTAGTCTCGTTGCCCTATACTGTTCATCCTTATTAAAAATATATTAAAAAGTATTTTTATATTAATATTTATATATTTTATAATTAAATTTAAATGAAAATATATTATTTTTATTTAAAATTACTATTTTGAGCCTAGTTGATCGGAAACAATAAAATCAGGCCTCGAGACTAGGTCAATCGAGCCAGGTGAACTATCTAGCCCTTGGACAAGTCTAAGAAAATTTATTAAAATAAATTGCTCATCGTTGATTTCATATTTGAGCAAAAGGTAAAAAACCTTCCATTGGACATCAAGTGTATCTTGATCATATTATATTTTAAGTCGTTGAACTTAGCATAATTTTTATTTAAGTCACAAATAGTTAATTTCGTCAAATTACATCATTAAACTTTTTTTATTAATAAATTAAGTCAATTACCTTTCATTAAGTAATTCAACAAAAAAACTAAATCAAAACATATTTAACGGTTATTATCTCAATAAGATGTAAAAAATAAATCACATATGCATACTAAGTTAATTTTTTTATTAAAATTATTTAATGGAATCAACATAAATGATTTAATTTATTAATTATAAAAATTTAACAATATAATTAAACAAAATTAAACATTTATAACTTATATAATAAAAATTATTCTTAAATTTAACGACACAAAATATAAATCAGTTTGACAGTGTCTAATACATTTTATTTTTTTAATGTATCCCAACATCAAAACCGCGTCCATATCAAACGTGTCCGGCACATCGAAACTTGATAGAAATGTCTGTACTTCATAAAATAAAAGTTGTTTTACGATGAGAAAGAAAAAAAAAATTCTCCTTTAAGAAGATTAAGATTTAAGGATCAAATTAAATCCTTCACGTTGTTATTTATTTTTTTTTTTAGAAAAAAAGATAATATTAAGAAGATTTGAAATCAAATTTCATTATTTACTGTGATTTCTTTGTACCAAAACAAAATAAACTAGGCATTTGATTTTTGCAATATTCAATCTGTAAGATTTAGAAATTTCTTCAAATTCATGAGAAGCATAAAAGCCCATGTATTCCCTCCTTTAATAGATCAGATTGTAGAAGGAACGTAATTTGTAGATAAAACCCTGGTTTGAAGAACTGTTGGGTTAAAATGTTTTGATATTCTTTAGTTACATAGAATATTGAAAAGCAACAGGAGTTTTGAGAGCTTTCAAGTTGTTTTCACTTCCACCCTTGCTCAAAAAATAAAAAGGATTTCTCAAAGTCGGGCAATGATAGAACTCGGAAAATCCAAACATCGAACCACCTTTACGAGATAAGGTTCAAAATGTCCAAGATTTAAATCCAACATCTGCAACCACTTTCTTATCTTCAAACTGCGATCTTCTTTGTATCAAACAAAAAAGCAAGATAATGAAAAAATTCAAAAATTAATTTAATTGATTCATGCAGTCACTTTAAAAAATGACATCCAGCAAATCTTAAGTTCAAATCTCAATAACAGTAACCTGTTTCCTATCCCCCAACTATGACCTTTATACTGAAAAAGGTATCAAAATATAAAAAAAGCTTAGAGCTAAAAACTAGAACTAGCAACCATTTTTCTATTCCTAGAACTAGACAGCGATTTTCATTGTACCGAAACAACGGAAAAAAAAAAAGAACTCTTAAGCCAAAAACTAGAAATAGAACCAGATTCAAGTAGCAGACAGACCAACTAATTTTCTGACATTCCCTGAAACACAAGCCAGAAGAAATTTGTGTATAGCGATCATATCTTCAATGATTCAATCTGATGTGCCACTAACCAACTACAATTTCAGAAAGGGGAGAATATGGAAACTTTTAACTGCTAAAAAGTGCCCAAGTTCATATAAACTTCAGCAACAGTTTATATAGTACATTGATCTGCTATTAAATCCATGTTATCCGGATTCAACGATGAATGTCAAATACGGGTATATATTTGACATGAGTAAGTTAATTTTTATAAATTCTTCCACTTATTTGGAGGATTATACCCTGTATTTGAATATATATCGGATACAAATATCAAACATGAGTGCTTTAAGAAAAACGAAGAGTTCGGGTTCAGGTAACACAGGCAAAATTTGAAACAATTCATAAAGCAAACGGATAATACCATGGATGTTAATGAATTTATAGCCCTTTCAAGTATCATAATTCATAAAGCAAACGGATAATACCATGGATGTTAATGAATTTATAGCTTTTTCAATTTTCATGAATCGGCACCAGAGAAAATTTCAAAGATGGAATTCTCTTAAAGGCAATAGATAATTCTATTATGGCTTTTTTTTTTTTTTTTTTGAAACAAGTTGCTGAATTTAGTGGCTATACATTTGGAAATTTAAAAAAAATGAAATTCATTTTCAATCTCTTTTTCTTTAAAATGAAAAAAAAAAAATATGCTTTCATTATGCAAAAGGAGAGAATGGGGAGCAAATGATAAGAGGCCTAGGACCTGTTTTTGCACTCAGCAGATGCCATTTCCGGAGACTCCATCGCTGCCACCAGCTCGGATTGAAACCTGGGGTCCATGCCATGAGCTCTGGCTTATCAGATGGGAATCCAGGAACAAAACGATAACCGTTATGTCATCATGGAAATGTCTCCTCACGCCTCGGTCGATCTTTTTCAAGTCCGAGTATCTCATTTCTCTCTTCTTTGCTGCTTCATGAAGCGCGGCTTTGACAAGCTTCCTGGCAATACCCTGTGTGAGCATCTCTTAATAAGTATATATCCAGAAGCAAACTCAATCATCAAAATAAAGATGACATGCTTTAATAACAAGGAACCATTTTTCGAGTCCGCAGGAGAAACAAAAGGTACAGATTTCTTACAACCCCATAAATTAAAAAAGAAGGGCTGCTTGTTCCGATAGCATAACCAGGATGATATAGTCACTTTAAATGCATCAAAATAAAATCGGAAAAAGAAATCTTACATTACGCGGACAGGTGTTGACCATGTCAACTGCCTCCTGATTGCTAAGGTGTTCCCATAGACCATCCGACGCGAATATAAGAAACTGATCTTCGGGTAGGATTTTCTGTACTAATATCACTGGCTCGGCTTGTAAGATTGGCTTATCGAATGATTCCGGAACTCTAAACTTCGGCAATAGAGGCTCTTTGTTGAACTCTGCCTTCTTCAGATAAGCATCACCAATGGATCTCGAAATCTGTCACATAATAAACTTCGGTCAATGGACTATCAGTTTGCACATGCTCTCCGTTGGATCTATAGTAATTCAAGTGGCAATTCGACGGAAAACATATTTAGATTCTCAAACTAACATATCTAAGCTCAAATTTCATATATCTACGCATCACCAAAGTTGTTAACCAACCTGAAATCATTCCCATGAAGACCACAAAATGATCACTTAAGCAAGTGAAATATGAACTTTGCTGAAATTCTTGAATCTATCCTTTCTCAACATTATCAATAAAATCCCTCTACATCCCGAAATAAGGTTTACAACGATAACTGATCATAACCACTATTCAATACATACAAGCATTCTCATCAAATCCTGTTATAGACAAGGAAACAATTTGGGATTCTGGTATAATCCATATCAAAGATTCATAAATGAATAATTAATGGAAAAAATATCTTCGGGTTTGCTTCCTAGATGGTAAAGGGATTATAGATAGAGTCAGGATTGCAATGGGTCGTAAATCTAATTGGAAGGAAACAGATTGTAAATACCTTCTATGACAGTTAGCTGAGAAAATAAGCATACAAAAGGATAACAATTCAGCTAAGGGTGCTCCTATCGAAACATAAAATGATGCAAAATCTTCCAAATTCCAGAACCAAGTAGAAACCAAAAATGCCTAACACTTGTGTTGGTATTCACGGAAACTTCATATTTGAAAATCATAAGACACCGGAATGAGAAAGTACATGACCAAATTTCATCAATTTAAAATGGTTACAGTGATGTCTTTAAAACAAATGTTTATAAAAGAAATAGTGGAAACAACAAAATATCAACAAAAATGGAGAATTATCCTACAGACACGATAAATTACCTGTATTATACCCTTCACACGCCATACTGTGTGCTTGAGGACCACGATCTGTGGATCATCAGGATGTAACAATCGCAACTCCTCCCGCACGGATTCGACACTTGCATTGTGCTCAGACGATAACTGAACTGCCTTGACCTCTTTAAAGGCCTTTTCCAGTCGTCCTAAGACCACTCGAGAATCCCCTGCATTCGCAATGTATAAAAGTCCACCACAAATTATTCCTACCAAACAACATGAACCGACAGAAGCAATTTGCGGCTCACTTAGCCACTGCTTCTTGACAAGAGTAAGAAAATCCTCTTCGGTTGCCAAAAACGCTTTGTTGATTACATCGGCTGACATTCCATGATTCTCTGTTGTAAACTCTGCACCATTAATAGCTGTCAAGTCAGCAAACATATGCATTGGCAATCAAAAATTGGAAACTAGAACTAGAGGAGGTGAAAAGAAATTCAATGTTTGGGGAGAGGTAGGAGACGAGTATCAGAGTTGAGTGTCCAAATTTGACATTTGTCATTATCCGTAAAGGATTGACATGGAGCATATGACGAATAGACAAATCCTCAAGCTCCGAAAAAACATATCGATGACTTGACTATCGGAACTATTTAAGAGCTTTGCAGTGAGCCAGCATGACTTAAGACTATAGCACAAAATTCAGGAATATATAGTTCAGATATCCAAGTTCTAAGTTCTGGCTTTTAAAGACTGCAAAAAAAATATAAACGCTTGTTAAATTATGAAGTTCCCGCCTCACTCAAACATGCCTACTTCAACCTCATCGATCTGTCTTTCTATATCTTACGACTTATTAAATACGAAGTTTCCAGGACAAGTGGAAAACAGCAAAGATATCACTCATCAAACATCAAAATCTATCCAAATTAAAGTGACAAAATAGCACATTATGACTAAATTCAGCAAAGAGGAGAAAGAATAACATACTCTTGATATGGCTGAAAAGGTGTTCATTTATAAACCTAGCAGCTTTCGGACCTCCATGACCATCATAAATTCCAACAAACGTCCCATGAGGTCCTGATTCAAATGAGCTCAACGGACCCGATTCGAGTTGGCTATGGTCTTCCAATTGACTGTTTGCTTGAACTACTGCCATTGAAAACTCGCCGGTAACATGTTCTCCTGAATCTTTGTACCACAACAACCCATCAACCCTACCATTAGCATTACCACCTCTACTAGAGTTTTCACCCTCAACGGAAGGCCTCCAGCAGGGCGGCATGATTCGCATTAATGCTGCCGATACCATAACTTACATATTCTTTACCCAAATGACCAGGCAATCAAATTTTTCGTAAAATCAATACCGAAAACTGTATCAACCCTAAGTATTGGCTCCGGTTTTTTCTCAATTTCCAAAACCGTAACAGAAGCTTCAGGAATCAAACACACATTGATAAGTGCAGACAACATTAATCTGCAAAGTTGCAATAAAAAGACATTATAAAACCTTCATTTTAATCCCGTAAACCTCAGAATTTTAGACAAATCTTTAAAGACAGGCATCACTAACAGCATAATAAAATGGTTATTCACATAAATCTGCAATGAATTCAGAGAAAAATTGGAGATCCTACATATCATACACGTGCCTTTGAAATGCACAAAATCTATGTCTCTCCGACTCTTCATTTTTCTTGAAATTACTCATATCCGGCACATTTTCGGACATAGATATGGGGATATAATCCTCCAAGAACCCTCCAAATACATGGAAATCTTGGAAAAGACAGAGCATGCCCATGTTGGAACATAAAACCAACACTCAAACAAACTCCAAGTAATATAGCATGAAATGAACAAGTCCAAGACTATAATCCCAAATTGTAACATCTATATGCGTTGAATTCAAAAGGGATTTTGATGGCTGCATGGGAGAATGAAAATCTTTTCAGACACTCATGAATCTATACCTTAAAAACAACAAAGAAAAGACATGAACTTGAAATCATGAACAAAATTCCACACCACCAATCTCTACATGCATTAAAATGGAAACAAATTGATAGGTATGACTAAAAATTACCAAAAAAAAAGAACTGTAAAATAAAATAAAATAAAATAAAAAAAGCTTCAGGCACCAATCAATTTGTTCAACATCTACAGACGTGAAACTGTGATTAAAATTCGATATCGTCACCTCTCCACATGCATTAAAATAGATATAGATTGAGGGTATATTCAGAAATACAAAATATATATATATGAACTTTGGAACAAAATTAGGAATTTCAGACAACAATCAATCTTTACCCTTAAAACATAACAAAAATGACGAATATTCTGCATTGTGAATCTTTTACATGCATTAAAAATAGAAACAAAAATTATGGGTATTTCTAGAATTTGCAAAAACAAAAAATAAAGAATTTTTTCAGACATACACACTTTAAAACATAAAATAGACAACCTACATGACATAATTGTTATGGAAAAAAAAGATCCAACAGAGATTTTCTTCTTACATACCTTATGAAACAATGAAGAATTTTTTGCATGAACTTTTCAGCTATAAGCCTGTCTAGGAAAACCCAAAAGACCCATTATTTCGAAGGATTAAATAAACAAAAGAATCAAACAAAATTTTTTAAAAAAAAATGGATTTCTAAGAATGTTATGAGACAAAAACAAAACAAAGAAAAAGGTTGTAAGAGAAGTTTGAAAGGCAGACTTTGAGAGAGAGATTTGACAAAGAAAATTAAGAATAAAAAAAGAATGCAACAAAACAATTCATGAGTTTTAGAAACCACCATTAAAAAAGGTGGCTTTTATTTTTTTCTCTTTTCTGTGGGTTTTTGGCTTATGGTTTTGGGGTGGGATTCTTTTTTTTTCTTTTTTCTTTTTTCAAATTTATTGGCTATAGGGGGTTTTGACTTTGATCTTTTGGCTTCAACTAACCAACATTTTAGGCAACTTTTACTCATCTCTTTTTCTCCTGTTTTTAGCAAACAGCTCTAAACTATAAAAATTTTCTCCCTTTCTCGAGAATTATAATCGAATTTCTTCCTTATTTTTCATTTTTTTTCTCATGTTTGATGCATCTCAGATAAAACTCACAAATTGGTGTAATCGAACGGAGTCAAAAAGAAAAAATTATGCTTGACTCGATAGTTGAAGTTTCAAATTTAATTTAAATTCGATCAAATTTTATTTTTAAAGTTTAAATTTAATTATTCAAACTTATTCGATCTGACTTTTTTACTTAATGCAAAATAAATTTAACTTTCATTCTTGATTTTAAATTTATTATAAAAATTAAAAAAATTTTAATTAAACTTATGATTATGAATTGCTCAAATAAAATATAAACAAGTTAATCAATTATTAGACTGATTAAAAAATACACTTGATTTGAGTAGTCAATTTCTTGATTTTATCTCAACGGGTAGGTAATAAGTTTATTAATATATAATGATTTGTGTTTTTTATGTCTTAAATCAACTTGTTTATGAAAGGAGAAAATTGAGCTTGATTTCTTTGTTTTTTTTTTTTAATTAATTTCTCCCCATTGATTTGCTCGAACAATAACCAAAATGCTTGGGATTCTTTATAAATTTCCTAAGATAGTAATTAGTAAAGATATCGGATTGAAAGGTATTGCCAATCACAAATTAGGTTGTTTTCCATCATCTTACATCTTTTAATTCGCTTATTGATATCACATTTATATATTTTATCGTCTTCTAATTATATTTAATTATTTTTTATTTATTATAAATTTTAGATCATTAATATTTATATTAATAAATTATAAAATATGTATATATTTCTATCATATTCGTATTTTAATTTTTTCATATTATGTAGACCTATTCGTAGATCATTGGTCCAACCATATTATTTTATTTTTTTCAAAACTCTACCTCATACCGATCTACAAACTTACTTAACTATTTAAAAATATTAAAATATTATATATTTTTAATTAAATTTAAATTAATTTTTTATTATACGACCGGTATTTGAGGCAATCCAAACTACTAAAATCTCATTTCTTTTCCCTTGAATAAATTCAATATCGTGTATCGTATAATCAAATCTCGTCTAATATTTGCAAAGTCTAAGTGATGTTACCAAAGAATAATAATAAAACTAGAAAATTTCAAATGCTAAAGACCAAATATTTATATATATATATTAAAATGGAGTTATCATTAAACAAAAACAAGATTAGGGATTCATGTTGTTTGAAATTTGCATCTTTGTTTAAGGTCGGTTTGTCCTTTATCAATGAAAGTTTTCTTTTCATTTTTTTTTAAGAAAAAAAAGGAATTTAACTTTAATTATTTATTTAAACTTAAACAAAGGTTTAATACATTTATTATTGAGTCAATTATTAGAATATTCTTACTCACAAAATGTTATTTAGTTGATCAAAGAGAAAGATTTCATTTTTTCTTTATCAATCAAGATTCGGTTATTGTGAAAAAAAATATATATTTTAAAAATAAAATTTTGAAGACATTAAATTGGGGTTAAATCGATCAAGAGATGGTCAATTAAATTACGAATAAAATAAACTAAAGTTATCCAATTGTTTTAAAACAACTCCCACATATGGATATATATATATATATATATTATATCCATTGAAAAGCAAATAATTTCATCGAAAGAACACATGGAGGGTTGCAAGTAGATCTATTCAAGTCGGGCCAGGATTTGAATTTGTATATTTTTTTATTTGAATCAATTTAGATTATAATTTATTAAATAAAATATTATTTTTATTTAAATTTAATTATAAAAATATATAAATATTAATTAAAAATAATTATTTTAATATAATTTTTTATACTAATTTATATCTATCAGATCAAATAAAATCAAATTTGAGCTAAAAATTAAATTTAAAAAATTTTTCCAACCGTGACATTGGCTACGAGCAATTTGAGTTACAAGTTATAATTTTGTCAATGCCAACAACTTTTGGCTACTTGCACAGCAAAATCACTTTGATAACACGTAATATCTATCGTATCGATCAATATATATTAATTTTAAAATAAAATAACATTAATATTATATTATTTTAATTTTTAATCGATAATATAAATTTGTAGTGATTAATACTATTCAGTATCGATACTACGATAAGTACATTTGAGTGTAAGATTTAAGATTTGCTTAAATTTTTTTTAAAAATTTTCTTTTGTTTGATTTTTTAAATTAATTTTTATTTTTTATATTATATTTAAAAATAAAATATATTTATTAAATTAAACTATTAATTTTAATTAATAAAAATTTACTATATTTTTAAATATTTTAATACTTATTTATTGATATTTCAAAATTTTAAACACTATATATTTATAA
>JAQSVH010000002.1:1434782-1460176 GCA_029448705.1 Adansonia digitata | reverse complement strand
GCACCAACTTTAAGTTTTAATGTTTCCTACATGAATCCAACATGTAAGCAAATTCTGTTATGTGCATATAACGTAATGTGTGTTCTGGTGAAATGTACATTAACTATATTAGCTGTTATACGTTTTAGTGATTATCGTATATGATATCTAACCAATACGCATAATTGCTCTCTGACATTTTTGTATAATTCACGGCCATATGATTTAGCATATAAACCATTTTACGGCCTTATACATTCACTTATGGTCATCTGTAGATTTAGCTATAGTCTTTCATACATTTAGTAGTTATACTTATTCGTATATTCAGCTAAGGTGAGTTGTATCCTCACTTGTACATCAAGGGCATATATGCCAACTTTTGAGTTTTAATGTTTCCTACATGAATCCAATGCATAAATGCATCCTATTATGTGCATACTGCGTGGTGGGTTTTATAGTGAAATGTACATTAACTGCATTAGCTGTTGTACATTTTACATGATTGCCATATACTATGTCCAACCAATGCACATAATTGTTTTTGATATTTTTATATGGTTCATGGCCATACGATTTAGCGTAGAATCGGTTTGTCTTGTACATTCATTTTTGGTCATTTATACATTTAGCTATAATCTTTGATACATTTAGTTATATTCATTCATACATTTAGTTATGGTGAGTCATACATTCATTTATCCTCATATGTATATCAAGGCATGCGTACCAATTTTTGAGTTTTAGTGTTTTCTACATGAATCCAATGCAGAAGCATTCTTTTATGCGCATACCGCGTAGTGGGTGTTATAGTGAAATGTATATTAACTGCATTAGCTGTTATACATCTTACGTGATTGTTATATATGATGCCTAACCAATGCGCGCAATTGCTTTTTGGTATTTTCATGCTGTTCATGACTATATGGTTTAGTGTAGAATCAGTTTTAAGATCTTGTACATTTATTTTTGGTCAATTATACATTTAGTTATAGTCTTTCATACATTTAGTTTACATGCACAATTGATACATACCAAATTGAGCTCCTGTTATTTCAACATTATATAGTTCGACCGCTAGAAATTTAGCAAAATGAGTGGCAACATCATTTTCGGCTATCTTTTGTCTAAGATTGTAATGCAGCATCGCACCTTACATGAAATGGTCACTGTGTATTAACATCTACTCACTAAAAGAATAAACATTCAATGAAATGTCTCCATTTTGATGCATATGTCACTAGAAGATGTAATTCATACCGCCAATTGCAAGGTCAAAGCAACCTGACAGAGCTTTCATTTCTTAATTACATACACTTTCTCTACATTAATCACACGAACATGCATCTCCACTACCTGAAATATATGTATATAAACAAACTGCTATGTTGATCATAAGAAGTACAAGTTCATGTAATGCAATATGTACAATGAACAAGTTTAACATACCATGTTATTGACCCAATTAGATTTGGTTAAAGGTAACATGTTCATCCTTGTTACATTCCAACCATGCATTTCGCAGAGGGTTTCTCTACAACAAAGACAAATAAAATGGATTGTTCAGTGTGATGGACATGTTAGAATTATTTAAAATGTAACCACGACTAATGTACGATATATATGATGAACTCACTTCACAGGTAATTTTTCATCTCATGCATACTCGACCATTGCTTTTTTGAGTTTGGCCAACTAGCCAAGTGACTAAGTAGCCAAATAGGGTGATCGAAGGTTGTGAGCAGCCATAATCTCCTTGCAAATATGTGGAAAACTCCTAATTGCACTGCCTTTAACATCACGATGATTTTTTTCCTTCACTGTATCAAGCACTTCATCCTCAAAAATTACACTTCTTTTTAAAACTCTAACATTTGAAGGAGAAGGAAGCACATGTCATGTAGAACTGCAACCAATATTGAATGGTGTAAACTAACGTGATAAGGAACCTTCTATTTCTTTAATGATGGTTGTTACCTCTCTCTGCATCAGCTACTGCATTTTATTTGCAGCAGTAGGCATTTTACAATTTCCATGTAATGATAACAGCTTTGCCAATGCCATTATATTTGGGAGATTATCTTTATTCAATCTTACAATCTCTTGATTTCATTTCATGATCTTGTCAGTTCGTGACTTGATTTGTTGCAAAATAACCTACGACATAAGATTATTTATACTATGCATTAGTTGACAAAGATTAAATTACCAACAGATTACATAAAATTGTATAAAAATAGCCTTCATTCTTGCCTATTTTAATTGTTAACAGCAATCAAAACTTAGATTTTATAGGCAAAATAAGAAAAAAGAAAATTCAACATACCATTGCCTTTAGATCCAGCTGCAGGGATTTATTTCCCTCACCATTTTCATCTATTAGAGGTTCAATGTCACTTACAAACTATAAACATAATTGCACAACAGTTATGATGATAATAATTGTAATAACCGTAAATATTCAGTTTGTTGTTATAATGCATAACTATTTTAGTGATAACCAAAAACAAAAAAAGTTTTAACGATATGACTAAACTTGTCTGCCCAGAACTATATCCACCGTACTTTTCCTCTAGTTGCAGGCATCTTGTGATGGAATTATCATTCTATCCCTTTATTTGAGTATTGCATGGGGAATGCATTATTCGGATAGGATAACTTTATCCAAGTAAAACATCTAAAATTTTTTTTCTATATTATATCTCTAATTGAAGCTTATTAGGATAATGTGATATATTGAAATTAGTCATTTATAATTGGTGATAACTGAAGAAATATTAAGTAATTAGTGCGTTTTCTTCCTGTGTAGTTCCTAACAGCATCAACCAACTATTTTAACGAAAATTTGCCTCAATTGTATGCCTAAATGTGCAGTGAATAAAAAATAGTATTCACCAACTTCATATTAACCTCCACCATACTATTCGGCGCTAGGACAGCTTCTATTACATACAATGTAAACAATCTCCTCCAATAATCTAAATCTGTTATGCTGCATAATAAATCCTCAACATCCTACAATGAATTAGAAGGCAACACCTTACTCCACCATGCGCTTAACTAATCACTCTTATCTACAGATTCTTCTGTAACTTTTACCCTACTACAAGGAACACCAAGCACTAAACCAACATCGGCATCCCTAATTGCAATGACATGGTTGGATCATCTTAAAACATTATTTAATATGTCAAAATATTCAATCAACCATTTACAAAAATTGCCAATGCAAAAGGGTTACTATCAAACTCAAAACCCCCTAAAAACTTATTTCTTGAGCTATATTCTTCTTTTTATTGTCATCTATAACAACTTTTCTAATTAACCTAACCAACCTATCCAGACTACAATGTGTGCTTACTTTACAACCGGGCTGCAATTTTATACAGTCTTATGTTAACTACATATGGCAATTAATATTCTATTAAACCATATGCTATAAGAAAAAATAACTTTACCTCTACAACTTTTGTTTTCATTTTGCACTCCTACAATAGCTTCTATCCATGTGTACCTTGGTTTTATGTTAAACTTACAAATGTTATATTGTTATAAATCTAGACCCATGTATATATGTGTGTATATGTATTCTAATATATAAAAAATAAGAGCTGGCACACATGATGATTTTACCTTTATCCCTAAACTCACCATAAACTTCAATATGCAATCAATCTAAGATATGCAGACAACTAATCAACCCTAAATCCGACAAACAAGGAATAAATACACTAAACTTTTTTTTAATTTAGTTTATTCTAATTACTGATAGATTGGAGAAAGAGATAAAAATTCGCCAACCAACGCACATACGAGCCTTTAAGAATGTACATATGAATATACAACTTAATGTACAAATGATTATAATTTAATGTATATATCAATCAAATACTCTCTAAATACTTCTAAACTCACGTACAAAACAATGTCTCATGTAACTTATGAGAAATCAACAATCCTTTCTTCAAGCCGAGGTTGATATTGGGTAGGGGAAGAAATTTTGAAGAGAAACTGGTTCTCAACAATTTCAATTGCTAGCTTTGTCGAGGGATAGAGAAATTTGGGGATGCAAAATGGATTTTCATTGAAGGTAGAATGGTAACTTTTATTTCCTTACTAAAATTTTTGATAATTGATATTTTCTTTTATTTAATAATTTTTTTACATTTCACTCTTTTTTTCTTTATTTTCAGTACATTACCCCTTTTTGAAATCTCCCCCCCCCACTTCCCCAAAAAAAAATTATCTATATAAGGAGGGAACACGCTTTAAAAGATTCCCGTCTTTGCTTTCATTTCATTTCGTGGAAGCTTCAGTTTCTTTCTCTCTCAGCGTTCGATCAGGCAATTGTTTTCTTTTTTTTTTCATTGATTTATTATTATTATTATTATATTCGGTTAATTTTTTTCTTGTTTGATTTTGATTTCATGTACTTAAATTCTGCCTGGAAATCGAGTCATTGATTTATATATATATTTTGAATATTCAGATTGTATTTGACTTCTTTTAATACCTCTATCTGATTAGTATTTTCTTCATTTGTTTTCTTTTCCAGCTATCTTTTATGTTGATTTAATTAAGTGCTCGAAATTATCTGTCTTTTTTTCTCAAAATTTTGATTGGCTTTAGGGTTTTTTATGTATTTATTTTTTCTAGCTTGTTTACATGTCTTATTTTGATTTATTTTTATGAAATCCCATAAACTTTGAATATATATTATTTTAAAAAAATTGAGTTACTTTTTGGTTAATTTCTTGGTGTTATTTTATTTATTTTTGAAACTTATAAATTATTTTCTGAATCTGAACCTTTTTTTTTATTTGCTTGCAGGTGTTCCTCACTGGTTTTGTTCTAGGGTTAGGGACACGATTGGAAATGAATTTTAATCCGTGTGCATGATCGAATTCATTTGGGAATCTTGCATTTTGAATAAGCAGGGTTTTCGGGGTATGGCTTAAAAAGAATTGTTTCATTGGAAATTGATTTTGAACTGATAAGAGCAAAGAAGTAGGTTCAATCGCAAGGGGAATATTTGTGATCATGCCAGTATCAGGAAGTGAAGAGGTGTTTTATCTTTATTTTATATATATATATATATTTAATTTTCAAGTTATTAGCATCCAATCTTAGGGAAACTTTGTCAATTTTTTTCAATCTTTTTGTGTTAATTATTGATTAGTGTATTTGTTTTTTGGTAGACGGCGGTTAAGCCTGTTGTTGGCCAGTTTAGTGAATACAATGCTAATGCTCCAATAAAGAAAAGGAGGTTTCCTTTAAATTTGCCATCTTCTCAACCAAATGAAAATGAATCAGAGTAGAAAGGATTTTCCAGTTTGCTTTAGGGTTCAACTACATCAAACAATAGTATTACTGCAACGAGTTCAAACACTGGTGGTGCTGCAGGGAGTTCAACTGTTAGTGGTGTTGCTCCAAATTTGAATGTTAGTAGTCGTGCAGCAAGTTCTAATGCCTCTTGTGTCACAGTGAATTCAACTGCTAGTACCGTTACTGCAGGTTCTAATGCTAGTAGTGCTGTGGAAACTTCTCATGCTACTAGTGTTGCTTTGAGTTTTTCGAATGTTAGTAGTATTGTAGTAAGTGTTTCTAGCTTTTCTGATTCAAGTGAGAAATAGTGCCTGAGAAAGAGAATAGAATCTCTGTTGGTACAAATGGTGGCATGGTGCATTTTGATAGTAACCTCCTTAGGGTAAAACTTGAAGAACAAAGCTTTACGGTTCACTCTAGGTCTTTGGCTGATATCAACAGCAACGGGAAGCCTGTGGCAACAGGAGAATCTGACAATATCCTGAGAAAGTCAGCAAAATCTGAGTTGGACTTAGTAGGCAATGATTCTCTTACCCTTAATTTGGGGAAAGATATGAATAGCCAGCAAAATACAGATGGACAGTGTAGATTGCAATTACCTTTGGTTTTTGGGAACCCTGGATTATCATTAGGTTTAAGGGAATATCTTTCAGATATGGCTAGTCAAAATAATGAACATGGTTTTCAGAATCAGGAAAAGGCAGAACCTGTTTCCTTGAATCTATCTTTAAGCAAAAGAGAATGCAGTACTTAACTTAGAAGTACTGATGTCAATCCTAATCCTAATGCTGCTAATATGCTTGCTGACAGAACGAACTGGGATTTGAATATTACAATGGATTTTTGGGAAGGTCGTGCAACTGATGATGCTGCAAGTCGAACAACTACTCATGTGGATGATATAAAGCTATTAATTTACTCATCTGGAATAACTGCTATCAGTAGGCTTATGGAGCGCAAAATGCTTGAAGAGATTGGGTGCAGAGCCAACATTGAAATTTCTTCTATGCTATCTAGCTAGCAATATGGCACTGTGGATTCACTTTGTTTGGGCCTTACTGTGCCTTATCTTCATTTGAACTCCAATGAACAACCTTCCAGCTTATCAGCTAAAGTGGATTCATGCAAATTTGTTGCAAATATCAGCTCACCTGGTGAAACAGCGCCTGTCAGTAAGCTGACCATGGTTAACATTAAGCCCGTAAAATTGGAACCACTTGATGAGAGCTTCAAAACTAATTCTGCTGAATTTAAAGCTAAGCTTATGGGCTTTTTAAATGGTACAAAGGTGAAGTGTGAACTAGTTGAAAACTGCAGTTCAGAAAGTTCAAAGTCATCGACTCTCAGTCCCTTAAATTTAGTTGATGCTAGATCTGTAAAACCTGAAGCAGTTCATGAGGGTAACCACGAAATACCAAAGAGAATGGAGGGATCATTGAATCAATCAGATGAACAAATGTTACATCCTCTGGATACCCCAACAGGTCCTACTTCTACTGGCTTGTCATTACATGGTGATGCGTCAACTTACAGGGAACATTTTATTCAAGACAAAGAAATTGAGCCCAGCGGTGAGGCCCAGATTGCTTCTAAAATGATTTCTTCTGTGGGTCATAATGTTAATCAATTAAACATTTCTGGCAAAATAGATCACTCTACTTCCCAAAAGAAGAATGCTGAAGATCCTCATCAGTGAAAGCTGAAATTCATGGATGTACAACTGCCTGATTTAAGGGTAATAGTTGAGGGTTATGTAAGTGATGAGGAAAAAATTAAGTTATCTGTTGATATTCTAGAGGAAGATTCATATGGCTCTGATTATGAGTGGGATGACAACCGAGAGTTATCTGCAGGTATGGATATGGAACATGATGGTAGAGCAGATGATTTTGAAGATGGTGAGGTCAGAGAAGCTGTAGAGAACACTGAGGTAGAGGTTCCAATATGTGAGAGGCGAAAGGCAGGAAATGGAGATAATGGCGATACTGGTTATAGAAACTCTGATTTTATAGAGTTTGTTGGTGATAATCCATCTTCATCCTCTATCAAAGAAAAAGATGCCCAAAGAGAAGACCTTGATGAACCAAGTAGTGATAATATTGATGAATGCATTGACACATCTGTCAGTAAGGATTCCACTACAAAAGCTTATAAAGAGGTCTGTTTGCAAGGCTCATCGGCATTTGAGATGCCTTCCAGTCAAACTGACAAAAAAAGACATTAAGGCCATGCCAAGAAAATCACTCAGTGTATTAGAAAAGAATGATACTATTAAAGGGCAAGAGGGAGAGCATACATCTATCCAAGCCTCTGATACATGCCAGGGAACCCTAGTGAGTATTGCTCAAGGTGCAGATGATGCTAAAAAATCTGATTTAGAAGGAATAAGCAATTCAATTTTATCTACGGCAGAAGCATTTTTAAATGGTGATGATCCAAGTAACGATGTTAATAAGGGAGATGAGAAGAGTCAGATTATAAACTTATCTCAAGCTTGTAATCTGTCATCTCCTGGTAGAACAAGACCTATCTCAGGCAAAACATTGCAGTCACAAGTTGGAAGAGAGAAAATGCCTGATGTTGCCCTTGAAGGAGATAAGTTTCACCATCGAGGGAGGTGATTATTGTTATTTATCATTGTTGCTATCTTCTAGTTTGCTTATTTCCTTTGAATATTAATAAATATCTGTTATAATTTTTATTTCTTCTGATAATGTTTACCCTTAGAGTTGAAGCTTTTGGTGACGGTTCACATAGATCCTCAAGAGAGAGGCATCACGATCAGCGATACAGAAATAACAGAATAAGTTTTATGCGTGGAAGAGGTAGGATTTCCAGTCGGGTAGAGACCCTACGTGCTGATCGGGATTCAGAACATAATTTTGCTTCAGATTTTAATGGTACTACAGAATTTCGTGCTGTCAGACATAAATATGCGTCTGGTGTTTCTGATGCAGATCGTAACTTTAGTGGGTATAATAATGGGCAAGATGGTGCATATTTTGGTACTGGGTGAAGTAGGAGAAAGATATTGAGTGATGATTCATCGATTTTCCCCCGGTTACACCTAAGGAGGCATTCTCCTGGTGGAAGAGATGGACCGGCTGCACGCAGGCTTCCAATGGTTCGCAGAGTTCCAGGAAATCTTAATCCAAATAGATGCATTGGTGAAGATGGATCTGGGTTAGTTGGATTTAGGCATATGAGAGGTTTTGCTGATGATGATACAGACAGAATGTTAGCACACTGCCAACCTTCATTTCAGGGATTAGATGGTCCTTTGGATAGGGGGAACAGAGAGTTTTCATCTGTTCAGAGAAGGGGCTTTACACGAACTCATTCAAAGTCTCCAACCAGACCACGAAGTCGCTCTCCCGGTCCATGGTGTTCTCTTAGGAGATCACCAGATGGATTTGGAGGGCCCTTGGAATTACCTCATCAAAGATCACCGCCAATTTACAGGAGGAAAAGGATAGGATCACCTGATATAAGATCACCTGATCGTCCTTGTTTTGTTGGAGAAATGGCCCTTAGAAGGCATGGATCTCCTCCATGTTTTTCCCGACCATCTAATGATTTGAGGGTTCTTGATTCTGGTCAAGATCATGGTCATCCAAGGTCTGGCATCCCTAATAGGAGACCATCTGGTATGATTTTACTTAGAAACAATAGATGGTTGGATCTTGTGTATCCTCGAGAAAGGAATGATGATGATAATTACTTTGGCAGGACTATGCCATCTGGCGGGTTTCATGAGCATGGTACTGATGGGAATGTGGATGAGAGGAGGAGTTATGTCAATAGACGAGGACCTGTTTGTCCTTTAGGCCTCCTTATAGCAGCGCTGATGTTGAGAGTTTTCATCTTAATGCTGAGGGTGGCCCTAGATCCTTTATGTTCTGTTCAGAAGATGTTTCGAAGTTACATGAAAGAGGAAATATGAGGGAGAGGGTATTTGATAGACGGATCAAAAATCAGCCAGGGAATGCTCCTAGGAGGACAAGAAACATTGAGGGGCAGGAGGGAAATTTCAGGCGCTGTTGTCAGGTTTGGCATGATGATGGATTTCGATGATATGTCACCATTGAAGCGAAAACGATTTTGAGGAGCTTTATATATGCCATTAGTCATTGTTAATGGTGTAAATTACAGGAGCAAGAGGGTGGAATCTGTTACTTACATTTACTGCATAATTACAGATAACGTTTTTGGAGTTTACTGCATATGCCATGATCCCTTGTTTAGGATGTAAAATAAAATATGGAAGCCGCTGCTAGCGGAATCATTTGATGGTCATTTTTAGTGAAATGGAAGCATGCGGTACTTTGCCTGAAGAAACGGATTAAGATGCTCCTGTTTGGCAGGTTTTCATGAGACAACTCAGACCTTCTCTGTTACCCTAACTCAATCTTTGCTGGCTGTTCTTTCCGGCAGACCTTTTTCCAGATAAGAAAAGGTGAGTGCTTGCAACTAAATGAATGGAAGGAAATAAAGAGTTTTGATCAGTTTATCGATTACTACATGAATCAATTTGTTTTTGTGCATGCTACTCAGCTAGTCATCACTTATAAATGCAAAAATGGCAATGGCTTCATGTGGTACAGATCGGCGAGCTTTCTGTTTATAAATATCATCCCTGTACAGTAAAATAACAAGTAAGTTGACATTGCTTTCAAGCTTTTCTTTCAAGGGACAGTCAGATATCGTCATGCAAAATCGAGATTCTATATTTAAAAGAAATGAAAGAGGCAGAGCAGACAATGGGCTGCATTTTTATGCAAATATACCTGCCTCTACTGCTGCTTTTGACTCTAAATTTCTTCTCAACATGAAGGATCCAAGTTTTATGAAGGACTCCAAATTTCTTTTCTACTTTAAATTTCTTTTTAAATATTCTTATCCGACATATTTTTGAACATGGTTATGGAGCTATGATTCTTTAAATTCAAGGAAAAATTTTGAAAAAAATTGAATATACCTTTATCCGATACTTGTATTCGATTCAAGTAACATAAGAATCAAATTCTTAACTTCTTTTAACTTTGCCTTTTAGCATGAGACATGGATCAGTAACATCAGAGTTCAATTTCATGTTGGTAGCTTCTGCATTGATTTTTTTTCTTCAAGTAGGTTAATGATTGCTATCATCTTTGTGGATTGGGATCAGGCTCTTTTGGTACGGAGATAAAATACATTTTTCCGATGCAGATACGAGCATGGGTACAAAGGATATGACCTTCAAATATGTGAAAAAATATGAATATAAATGTGTCTAACATATACTATATCCGACACTCATACTAAATCCGAGTAACATAGGCATGGGAGATTGTAGATAGACTTTGAAGATTATAATTGAGCTTTATCAAGAAAATTGATTTTTTCTTATTATTATTATTATTATTATTATTATTATTATTATTAGTACAAAAGAGTTAGCAGTTTGGGATAAGAGATAACAGAAGTTAAAATTTGAATCTTAAACTTACAAAGATCATCTTGGGTGGTTGAATTAACTAATAGAACTAAGTTTCGATTTATAAAATGGAATTTCATTTGTTTAACAGGGCTGGGAAATTCAAAGTTATTGAATTTGGGAGCACTAGCAAGGCAAAGCTCTTTTACGAGGGTTGATGATGATATTCTCGAAGGCATAAGCTTTTCTGGGTATTTGCCCTTCCAAATTTGAGAGGGGAAAAAGCTATAAATTAATCGACTTGAAAATGAAGAAAAAAGGTAAAAAACTTAACAAATAACATTTCGAGTTAGAAGGGAAATGTTTTGGTAGTTTTGAATATTATATGATTTAAAATATAAATATGATATAAAAAAATAATTAAAATATAAAATTAAAATTAAAATCTTATGAAGATACGAATATGTTATAAATATACGAATATTTTAATATTTATATAATATAAATTATTAATATATCAAACTTTATCAAAATATCAATTATTTATATAAAAATACATAAATATGATATAAATATATAAATTTAGGAATCTTTAAAAATGATTCAATTTTAATTTTAACGTGCTTAAGCTTGAATAGAAGCCTAACTTAAAATTATGACAGTAAATATTTCCAATTCCAATAAGTGGTCGATTTAAATTAATTTATTTGAATCGAAATAAATAAGCGGTTGATTTAAGTTAAAGTTAAAAAAAACTAAAAAAAAACTAAAAATTAATTTATTCTAATCGAATTAAATTTTAATCTTAATTCTTTATTATATTAAAATAATATTTATATATTATTAAAAAATTAAAAATGTTATAAGAAATAAATTTTTAACATGTTGAACATTCGATAAATCAAATCAATTCAAATTGGTAGAATTTAGTTTGGGCTGGTTTGATTAGAGATTGTATTGAATTTAATTTTTTGTTTTAAATTTTTAGTCTATTAGAAATAAAATTTTGACTTTAAATTCTATTATTTATTTTCGAATTCGAGTTCAAATTAAAATTTTTAATATTAAATTAAGAATAATATATATTAAAAATTAGCAAGCTACTTGAATTTAGTACTAAAATATTAAAATTAGGCTTGCTTGATAGCTCGAGCTTTATTTAAAAATGATTGAGTTAAATTTGAATTTTTGTAATTAAATCCGAATTATTTGCAAGTATATGTATATTAATATTTCATGAATTATAAATTAAATAAAATATAATATCAATATAATGACATATTGCCAAAAAAAAAAAAAAAAACGAAATTTGTTGCCAAATCAAGCTGCGTTTTTCGATCGAGAAAACATCTCAAGCTGGGCCTAATTTTCTGTTGATTAACGAGAGATAGGCCCAACCCATTGAAAATCTATAAATTACTCTTTCTCTTTTGATTTATTTATTTATTTTATTTCAATTATAAATTTCCTCCGATTCTCTTTCGCCTTTGTTGTTCATTCTTGCTCGTGGGTTTTTTTTTTCTTTTTTCTTTTTTGAATTTCAATTTATTTTTGTTCTCTTTATGCTGTGCTTCATTTCGTTTTATTTTTTTGACTTGATGAAATCCTATATTCAATTATTTGGCATATAAGATTTCCTCTTTTTTTTTGTTGTTTTTTCTTTTTCTGGGTTTTCTCCTTTGATCTCAAAACTTTTTTCTTCGCCTGCTGAAAACGTTCTCTCGCATCAATTTTCAGAGTTTTTGAAGGTTAGAAGTTGCTCAGTTTCTTTTAAATTTAATTAGGGTTTTGTCGTTTTTTTTTCCCAATATTCTGATTACTATCTCAATGCGAAAGATTCAACTTTTTTTTTTGTGGGTAATTTACTTCTTGATTTGATAAAATTAGTTCTTATTTTGGTGCTAATTTTTTTTGGGGTGAATATAGGGATGATGATGAAATGATGAATCAAGCTACTAATACACAAACATTAGCGTCAGTTGACCCGAACTCTATTGAGGTAATTTCCTTTTTTGTTTGTTTTGAAAAGGATGCTAAAATGGCTAAAAGGTTGATTTAAGTAATGGGTTGGGTCAAAGAAGTGTTAAAATTGAATAACAAAGGTTTCTAAGGAATTTGCATTTGGTATTTCAAAATTGAAAATCAAAGATTGTAGCAAAGCTTGTGATGGATTGAGTTGGAAGTTTTGTAAGTTATTTAGTTAGATTTTAGCGCTTTAGGTATTTAGGTGGTGAATAGTGTGGCTTGCTATAGTCAGTTCAGAGCTGGATGACTTGAAATCGAAAACTGAAGGTAGTATCATTGCTTGTGGATTGGGTTGAAGTGTTTTGTTAGTGTTAAGCTGTTTAAGCATTTTTGAAGTAAAGAATGTCTCGTGTCGTGGATAGGGTTTGATATAGAATTCAATAAAAAGTTAAAATGGGTTCCATCTTAATTTACAGGTAATAGCATTGCTTGCAATGAATTCAGCTTGAAATTTTAAGCTGTTTAGTTAAGTTTTGGCTCTTTAGGCGTTTTTGAGAGGCAGAATTTGCTTGTTGTGAACTAGTTTGGTTTAGAGTTGTATTATGGAAGAGTTGAAATCATAAACTGAAAGGCATTGTTTGTAATGAAATGGGTGTGAAGTTTCTAAGTTGTTTAGTTAGGTTTTAGTACATTAGGCATTTTGGAAGTGGAGTTTTATTGTTGTGAAATGGGTTTGGGTTTACATCAACGGTTTGTTTGAAAAAGGACAGGCTTCTACGTGGTGGTTGGTTCTATTTGTACATGCTACATCTAAGTTAACCGCGTATTTTAGAAGGAATAAGATTTCGAGTTCTGAATTTAGAAGAACCTTTTATTATATAAGTTATTTACATTCTTAATGATTGGCATCTGAATTCTGTTATTTTGGTTGGTTCATCCCTTCATCTGTCATTCATTAATTTTTTTTTTCTTTTTTCTCAGAATCGGTATGCTGTTAATGCAAGTCAAGGGCAGACATCTTTGTATGTTCCCTCAACAACTGGTTCTGAAGCTGCATCATGGAACATGTATAGGGTTGATAATCACTCTGCAGAAAATGGAAGTTTTTTGAATTCCACTTACCACCATGTTCAGCATACAGAGCCATCCTCAAGAACCGTTCAGGATGGATCAAATGCGACATCACTTGCCACTTCATCAAGCTTAGGAACGACAAACACACAACCAGACTATGGTGGCTATAATTCATACTCAAATTCTGCTGATCCTTATTCACATGGGAGCACAGGTTACCAAGGTTACTATAATGGCTATCAGCAACAAACTAACCCCTCTTACTCTCAGCCAGTAGGAGCATATCAAAACACAGGTGCTCCATATCAGCCTCTTTCCTCATTTCAGAATACAGGGTCTTATGCTGGGCCTACTGGTTATTCAAGCACTTACTACAATCCTGGTGATTATCAGACAGCTGGAGGTTACCCAAGCAGCGGTTACACTCATCAGACTACCACGTGGAATGAAAGCAATTACGCAAATTATACTACTCACCAGTTTTCAAACTACACTCCTGAAACAAGTGGGGCTTATGGTGCTGGTAATGCGGCTGCAAATTCATTGCATTATCAGCAGCATTACCGGCAGTGGGCTGATTACTACAATCAAACGGAAGTTAGTTGTGCCCCTGGAACAGAAAATTTGTCTGTTGCTAGTGCATCCACTCAGCTGTCTCAGGTTCCTGGTGTTAGTGGTGGATATCCCACTTCAAACAACCAAGCTCCCACATCTTTTGCCCCATCTTGGAGGCCTGAGTCCAGTTCATCTCAAACGCCTTTGTTGCAGGTTTGAGTTTATGTTGGATACATGGTTCAGGATTAGCTGAATTCATACATAGTGATGACTTGTTTGTGCTAACTGCTAATCTTAAGATATGCATTCTATCATTATTTTGTTTTGTTTATATTTAGGCCTTTTTCTGTATTAGATAATTTTTTTATGGTTGGAGCTGATTGCTTTCGAAGTGTGCTTTTGCAGATATTTTACTTATGTATCTTTTCTGTTGGAATACAGGTGTTTTATGATAGGTGCGATACTTCGCGTGTGATCGTTATTCATCAATTTTCTATTTGATTGGATATTTTTCTTGCATAGACTGCATCAGGTTCCAGCAAATATTATTGTAATATCCTTTCTAATCAGAAAATTGATCAGTAACAATCACACATAAAGTATTGCACCTATCATACTGTACCTCAATCCATCATCTTAAGAACAATGCTAACTGTCTTTGGTTGATTTTCTGATCTACTATTTATGTTTCATATTATAAATATTATTCTTCTCAACATTTAGATAATGAATTTTGGCTCTTGTACTAGAATGTTGGGTGCATTTTTTTGACCTTCCACCAGGTAAGATTGCATTTTTCTTAAGAAGAAGGATTTTGGATATTTATAAAATGTACTTCTTTTCTTTTTTTAAATGCAACTTAAGAGTGTGCTATGCATGGCATTTGGGGATAAGTTTGCGTCAAAGTCGGCCTCTTAGACCAACATTTCCTCTCACTGTGGTAAAATCAGGACCGCTGTTACTCGTAAATCTAAAAACTCCTAAGGTGTTAACTCTTTGTTCTGACATAAAGACACGATACTATTGGCATTATTTCTCTTTATTGCAGAATTAGTTAAATAAGTACAAGGATTTCTTTTATTTTATATATTTTAATTTTTCGGATGGATGATTTTTTAAGGGCCTAGATTTCTACCATATGACAGTATGTTAAGCCATGTCGTTATGATGTGAGTATGATTAGTTCAAATTCCTCAGTTCTTCTAGTTTTGGCTACAGCTATCAGTGAGCTATTTAGATAGCAAATCTCATTCTGCAAGCCAAGGGCTTTTGGTGGTCATGTCAACGTCGAGCTATAACTATTTTGGGTTTTATTGCCAGTATGTCACTGCCTGCGAGAAGGTGCTCGTCTTATAAACAGTCGTGCTTGAGTTGCTACTATTTGTTTGAGGTGGAATGCTTGTTTTAACTCTCTGCATGATGTTTGGTAAAAAATGTAGAGTTTATGGACGGAAAATAATTTGGCTTGAAAACATTATAAGTTTTTTAGTTGTTTGAATTGGAGAAGGAAAGAAAAAGATTGTAACTGGCCTTTGTTTGCGCAACACAAAAAACTGCTCCTTATGAAGGGTTTGGCTTGCAAGGAGAATCATTCTTTGTTCTTTTCACTTTGTTACCCTCCTGGTGGAATCCCACTTCCCTTGCATTTGGCTGCTATCTTTCTCTAACCAAAGAATGGAGTGATGTTTGATAATCATAACTACCTTTCTGAAGGCTTTGCTTAAGGTGGTATAGAGGATATGAAGGAATTTTCATATGAACTGTTAACAAAGTGATGCTTGTTGTGCTGATGTGATATTAATTCTGATTCAATTGAAAGCTTCCTAGTGGTTTTAGCTCTTTATTAAAGCTTTTAATTAAATTTTTTTTATCATGTATCCTACTGAATAATATGTATTTATACTCCTCAGAAGACTGGAGTATCTTATATGGTACATCCAGATTGGAAGGTGGGCTTTTCATGGTCCAAAAAATGATAAGTTTATGTACTTCTTATATTATAATGCATCATGAATTGTTTGAAGAGGAAAATCATTGGAATTATGTGCTTCTTGTTGCTATATTTTATGTTAATACTATCTTTTCTGATGCCTATTCGATCATGTAGTTTCCCTTTGTTGTTAATTTTATTTAGCTTAATGCGTAAGTTATTTGAATTTTAGTGTTTATACTTAATTTGTTTTTCATCTTTTTGTGCACTTTTTGGTCAGCCTGGTGCAACTGTCACTGGTGCTTATGATAGTTACAGGAAACATGGGGCTCCAAGTTTTCAAAATCAGCATCCAAGTCCTGTACAGCCACACTTTATGAAGCCTTTGGAATCAAAATCTTCATACGATAACTTTCAGGAACAACAAAAAACTGCTTGCCCTCAACTTCCCAATTTACAGTATCCTGCCGTTCAACAGGCACCTCAAAATTACCAAACACCTTTACAAACTGTGCAATCATTAGATACACAAAGGGTAAGCAAACTGCAGATTCAAACAAATCCCAGAATAGCTTCTAATTTGCCATTGGGTATACCAAAATTGGACAAGGAAGGCCCTAAAAACAGTGCAATAGCAAAGCCTGCTTATATCAGTGTTTCCCTGCCTAAACCCAGTGAGAAAGTCTTGTCGAATGACGCAGCCGATTCTGCACTCAAGGTGAGTTTTCTGATTTAATTGCGTGCGTGTGTTTCTTCAGAATAAACACCATAGAATTATCCTATAAGATTTTCTCTTAAGAAAATGAGGTGAGTAAGAAGGCTGCCTACGGCCATCCTAGGTTGAACACCTGCATGGTGATGCTTGAAACATTTATACCTTGTCTAACCTGAATTTCTTTGTTTGCCTGAAGCTCTAGATCACCCATTACTGGCATAGTCTGTTATAAGATTTAATGATTTATTGCACTCTTAAAGAGTGCTTGAGTGCTGTAATGTTACAGTATTTGACAGCATGCTGGAAGTATTTCACTGTACATGGAATAAGCTTGAATGCCATTAGTTTGCATGTCAATGATGTTGTGCCTCAGTCTAGTTTTTTTGCATGTTAATAATATGTTGATTGATGTCTAGGAAACTTTTTCTTGAGTGCTGAACTTGTTTGGTTAGGATTAATAAGTTTGTCTGAATAATGCTTAGGCTTATTTAGCTTTACTGTGTCCGGAGATATATCTGGGATGTTATCATTTCATGTGCAAGATTTTTGCTTCACAAAACAGAATTTTTACATTAACTGGAATTTATAGTTTGCAAGACATTAGTAACTTTATTGAAATAATGTTGTTTTAAAATATTTGATATGCATACATATTTGTCAGTGGTGGTGCATGTGATGTGTTATTTGGTTGTCCCATATTTTGTGTAAGTCCTGTTATTCATTTGAGCTGAACTCTTCATATTTGTATTCGTTCCTAATGCCAGATATGGCTAAACTTACTTGGTTACACAGTGCTGAATTAAAATGCATCTACACATAAATGCGGTAGATAATGATGGTTTAGACATAAACCACCCTTGGAAATTATTCTGAAATCCTCTAGTCTTGCATATTTAAATTGCATAGTTTACTTACAAACTCTCCTCCTCTCTCCCCCCCCCCTCAAAAAAAAAAAAAAAGACTTATATCGTAGTTTTACATATGTCAGGTTATGCAACAACAATTAATGACTGCTTTTGTTGCTTGCAGGCTGGTGTGTTCCCTAAATCATTGAAGAGTTATGTTGAAAGGGCATTGGCTCAATGTAAAGATGAAAAGCAAATGGCAGCTTGCCAGGAAGTCATGAAGGAGGTGAGGGTATTTTTTTCTAAAATAAAATTTGGTAGCTGTTATTCAGAATTATGTGCAAAGTGATTTATTTTCGTTTTATTTAATTTTTCTCATGCCATAGTAATCAAGCACTCTTTTAAGAGTTTGGGTTAATGAATTCTTAATATGACAGCAATGACAAGCTGTTTATATGAAAATTTTAAGTGTATTCGCTACAGAAATTGTATCTTTACAATTTAGGGAGCGAGTGGGAGGCTAACTTGAACCTTGGACATCCAACAGCCACTTGGCCGACCTTCTGTTGTTGACCTCTTATTCTTTTTTACTTTCGTATGTATTTAAAATGGGGTACTGGGCTCACTAGAAAGGAAGATTGAGATCAATGATTCACGTGCCTAGCTTTATGGTCTGATATTCAACAACCTTCTGATCTTTTAAAATTTTGCTATTTATGTTTCTTTATGAGGGATGCTAGTACTATGAAAAGAGTTTTTATGTGGTAGGGTTAAGCTTTAAAGTTATTGAGACCAATTGGTGTCTACTTGTTAAATGTGCTGTAATTGGGGATATTTTGATGTATTTGAGTTCATTTTTTTTTCCTATTATACTACTTGCCACTGCAGTATGCTTTTCTATTTTCTGCTGGGTGCATATTAACTTTTCCCTTCACCTCCTACTGTCTTCTTTCAGATAATTACCAAGGCAACTAATGATGGTACACTTCATACACGAGACTGGGATGCCGAGCCTCTCTTTCCAATACCAAATACGGATATGGCTGATAAGAAGTTTGTATTCTAGTTCCCAATCTATGCTTGATTTTTTGGCTTGCTTTTATCTGGAAATATATGGCATTCTTTTTCGTTCTAGTAATTTCTTCTGACTCAATCCTTACTCCTCTCTTCCTCCCCCCCCCTCTTCTGGCAGCAGTTCACAAAATCCAACCCCAGTTTCTTTATTCCCGAAGTACAAGAAGAGTCCAACTAGACGATCCAAGAGCAGGTGGGAGCCTTTACCGGAGGAGAAATCAGTTGACAAATTGGGTTCTGTCAACAATTATGCTGCAAAATATAGTAGCCGGGATCATGACAATGAAAAGGACAGAAAGGTAGCGTTTAATTCCATTGCATATTTTCTTTTACAATAACACCATGCTAGGTTGATGCATGTTTTTGTCCAGTATGGGTTTAGTGATATCATTGGTTCTTAAGGCATTGCACTTCTGTGACACATAATTAATGAGCTTTCTTTGTTGAATAAATTATTCAGCAGCCCACAGGTGCAAGTTCTGAGGGGAAGACTGATGTTGTGAAAAAGATTAGGTTTCTACAGATGGAGCAGAAATCTGCTAGTAAAATTGTCCAGAGACAAGCTAAGAGGCAGCGTCTTGCTGATGGGAATATTGCTGATAATGGTGATGCATCTAGTGGCAGTGATAAGGAGCAAAATTTAACAGCATACTATTCTGGTGCAATTGCACTCGCTAATACCCCAGAGGAAAGAAAGAGACGTGAAAATCGTTCCAAGCGTTTTGAGAAAGTGCAAGGAAATCGAGTAGAAAGTAATCACTTTAAGGCCAATAATGCTGGCACTGGAAGCCTATATGCTAGAAGGACTAGTGCTTTGGTGCTTAGCAAAGGCTTTGAAGATGGTGGCAGCAGGGCCGTTGAAGACATTGACTGGGATGCACTAACTGTGAAAGGAACATGCCAGGAAATAGAGAAACGATATTTGCGGCTTACTTCTGCCCCAGATCCCTCCACTGTAATTATCAATATTTCGTTTCATTGTTGTGATCTGTGCATTCTGTCTTTTGAAATAATTAGGAAGATTGATGTCATTTGCATATTGTTGAGCATCGTCATTGATTTACAGGTAAGACCAGAAGAGGTTCTGGAAAAAGCTCTCTTTATGGTTCAAAATTCCCAAAAGAACTACCTTTATAAGTGTGATCAGTTGAAGTCTATTCGCCAAGACTTAACTGTTCAAAGAATTCGTAACCAGCTAACGGTTAAGGTATATCTGATGCATAATCCTGCTTTCCTGGAGAAAAAAGATATGTTTTATGTTGACGTGGGTTTTTTTTGTAAAACCGATAATTCCTGGATATCATATTTGATTTTCAAGTTTAATTTCACTGGTAATCAGGTTTATGAAACTCATGCTCGATCGGCATTGGAAGTTGGGGACCTGCCTGAGTATAATCAGGTTTGCACTTAAATGCATTTTGTTGTGATTTCTTGTTTGGAATTAGGTTGTTTAACTGCTTTTATTAAAATGTGTAATGTATAACAGACGGTTTGTTAATGGGACTCAGTTCTGTCTTTCCTTAATCGATTTCTTTTCAGCTTTTCATGTATTAGATGTGGCCAAAATGGTTGCCACCAAACTAGCACTTAGCCTTGTCTGCCAAGCTAAATTAACATTTTGTGTCTTTACAAAAATGCAGAAAAAACACACAGCTAAAATGCTAAAAGAGCCCTTATCCTTCTATTGTACCCAATTAAGTCCTTTCAAGTATTATTTTTGTTCAAATAAGCCCTTGTTTCACGAAAACCCGAAAAAACTGTTACACAAAGGGATTTAGTTAAACAAAAATAATAATTTAAGGGCTTCATTAGATAAAAATAGGACTTTTAAGGGCTCAATTAGAGAATAATAATATTTTAAGGTTTTGATTTAGTATAATAATCGGATAAGTGCTTGTCTAGAAAATTTGGAAGAGTACAAGGGCTTTTTAAGTTTCTTAGCCTGAACACTAGTGATTAGTTTGTATAACTAACTATAGTATGAAACATTAGCATGTCTTGCTAGTTTTATTTAGTTATATTTCTTTTGGTAATACTTTTAGTTGTCAAGCAATGTTTAATACTAGCCAACAGTCCTGTAGTTGATCATATTCATTAGTCTCTAGATGTTTCAAGGTTAATATAAGTGTGGAAATTTGTGAAGACCTTGGCTATATCTGAGACTTTTGGTTTACATTGAAATTGTGTTTCTATTGGAAGGTTTGTGTAAAAAGTTTGCCATAAATTTATTGTTTGTCAGAAAGTAGTCAACTAACCGAAGGATTTGCTTATTTTCCTTCTTTTTTGCCTCTTTTTTGGGTATCTATTTTGGATGTAATGTCATGTGAAGTCAACTGTACTTAGCATTCACCATCTTGAAAGATTTGGCAACCAAGATTTGATGCAAAGTGGGAAATAATGAATGTAAATATATCAAGATGTGTGTTACTATTTTACATTTTTAATCTTATTCTCTTTTCTTTCGTTCTCCTCCTGTGGGGTTCAGTGCCAATCACAGCTGAAAATCCTTTATGCGGAAGGAATTGAGGGTTGCCATATGGAGTTTGCTGCTTACAATTTACTTTGTGTTATCATGCACTCAAATAACAACAGAGATCTCTTATCATCAATGTCTCGGTTAGTTGTGTTGCTTATTGATATAAATGATTTTTTTCCCTCTTGATTTCTTGAATCATTTTAGTTATTCTTCATGCTATTAATACCGACACAAAATATCCTATTATTTCTGATTTTCAGGTTATCTGACGGAGCAAAGAAGGATAAAGCTGTTCAACATGCACTTGCAGTTCGTGCAGCGGTGACTTCAGGAAATTATGTCATGTTCTTTAGATTATACAAAACGGCACCTAACTTGAACTCCTGCCTTATGGGTAAGTGTATTCTACAGGGTTATCTCAATGTTCTATGTTACTTGGACTCGTGTGGGTGTCAGATACGGGTATTTTCAATTTTTTTAAGGCTTTTACATGTATTAAGAGAGTCCTTGGAGGGCTATATCCTTGTATCCATGTTCGGATATGTGTTATACATGAATTCTTTAAGAAAAATGAAGAGTCAGAGCAACATAGTCAATGCTTTTAACCAATTATGTATATCAAAGGAGTCTAAGGTTTTTCTTTTGTTTGTTTTTTGTTTTGCGTTTCTTTTTGCAGATCTTTATGTTGAGAAAATGCGATTTAAGGCTGTAAGCTGCATGTCGCGATCTTATCGTCCTCAGGTACCTGTTTCATACATTGCTCAGGTGCTGGGCTTCAGCAGTGGCATGCCAACAAATGAAGCCAGTGATGAGAAAGACTCAGATGGGTTGGAGGACTGTGTTGACTGGTTAAAGGCACACGGCGCATGCCTAGTCGTGGATAGTAATGGAGAGATGCAGCTTGACACCAAGGTATTGTTAATCCCATCTGGATATCAAACATGTCGATCATATTACTGTCCGATAATTAGCAATATTCCACTGTGGTACACCCATTTAGATCATCAGGTTGTTAATTGGCCCCATGATCTTAGCTTTAAATAAAATCAATTAAGCTTGATATCTGAAGTCTGATCCTGTAAGAACTTTTCACTTCATGCATGAGCGGATTTCTTCACGGGAGCAGTCCAACTGAGCTTGTTGAAGTTCCATCTTGGTGCAACTATCTTATCCTCCCCTTGATACTGAGTTTTAAATAAAATTTGATGGATTGGTATTCCTGTAAACCTTCTTTCATTGTGTCATGAGCAAATTTATTCACTGGCGCAGTCCAACTCCCCAAGCCCAACTGAACCTAATTTGAACTTCTTTGGGATTTCGTCCTTATGTCCGTTTTTTGTGCATCTAGAAATACCATGTATTTTAACTTTGCGAGTTTGCCTTTCGCAACACCTTTCCGTTTTCGTACTTTTCTGATTGTTTCCACCTTTCAGGATACAAAAGGAAGGTTTGGCTATACTTGCTCTGAGCCTCTGACTAAACAGAGTGTTCTTAATGTGCAGGCTTCATCTTCAAGTCTCTACATGCCAGACCCAGAAGATGCCGTTGCCCATGGCGATGCTAGTCTAGCTGTTAATGATTTTCTGACAAGGACATCATCATAGCCAAGGTATTTGTACTTTTAAGTATGTTTGAAAGCGATTAGTGAGATGATTAAGTGGATTTTTTTGCCGATCAACAACAGAGTAAAGAGAATGGCTGGCATGGCCGACGAAGTTAGGCCCGAACCGAGGGCTAACGCTGTTTCTTGTAACCTAAGAGAGGAGTAGATCACATTTGTATACCATGAAAATACTAATTCAAAAGAACTTAATTTCTCCCAGAAAATGCTTGTTAGGATGGCTACTAGCATTGTAGACTGTAGTTTTTCTTTCGTGTTTTGTCTTTTGAAACATAGATTCATTCTTTCTTGGTGAAAAAAGACAGAACATAGATGTATTTCAGGATGAAGAAAATAAGGAAAATTTATCAGTATGTGTGATAAATGAAATGCTTTAGATTTTGAGTTCCGATGTGTCAATGGTTGCCTCATAGAAATGAAAATTTGGTCCTTTGTTCAGTTTTAGAGGCGTCTTTTGAGTCGGACCATAAATCGGAAATATTTTAGATCTTTTGTCGAAACCCGAAAACTAGATTGTTGATGAGCGGGGCCTTTCCCTAACAATGAAGGCATTTGTTAGAATTAGTGGGGATTAGATGTCTATGGGTTGGGTCGAGTTCTAATTTAAAAAAAATTTTGAAATTCAAGTTCAGGTTGAATCGAGGCAGCATAGTCTGATAGTTTGAATTTTTACTATTTTAAAATATTAAAAATTATTTTTATATTAATATTTACATATTTAATAGCTGAATTTAAATAAAAATATTATTTTTTTAAATTTGATTATAAATTATCATATTCTTCGGATTAGATGAGTTACTTTGACCCTTTAACAGTGAAATCGTAGATTTCATTAGATTTGAAAGAGTTATTCTTAGCATTCACAAATGGCGCAAACTTAAAAATTGAGTGTGGGTGCGCGAGTTCTGGACCAATAGATAGATTGATTCACATTTGGGACAGTTCATTGAATGGAGCTTATGAGAATAAGTCGAGGACAGAATCTTTTGATACCCCGAAGTTTTAACAGAGCATTCAACTTTACCGTAAAAGATGCCCATTTATCTTAAATTTCTCAGAATAAAAAAAAATAAGAAAAAGGACTAGATTATCATCTTTGACTTGACTTTCTCATTTTCTCTGAGCGAAACCCTGACTGGTTCAAAATTTTATATAAAAATAATTTTAATATTAATATTTATAATTAAATTTAAATAAAAATATTTTTTATTTACATAACAGTAATTTTGATTAAGTTGAATTAATTTGAATTATAAAATATTTTACTTAAATCTGGCTTATTATAGGTTAGATTGAATGATTGTTCGGCTATGACCAAATCTACATAAAGAGATAGACTTTTAACCCTGATAGATTTAATCAGTCTGGTAATATATATATATAAGTACAATAATGATCAATTAAGCTTGTAATTGATATTCTTTGGTTTATTCTTTATTTTCTTAGAAGCAATAATGACAATATTCCATTTTAGAATCTCCATAGTCAATCAAATTTAGTCAATTTTATTTTATAGCGACTTATTAGCGAGAATTTGTGCATTTGAAAATTAATTAATCTGCGTTTATGTTAAGCTGGAATATATATATATATATATATATATATAAACCATTTATTTACAAAAATATATGAACCTTTCCGTTGTTCAAGCACAAAATTTTGCACTAATTATTGAGCGAAATATTCAATTAATTTTAGTTTCAAATGTACATAAATATAAATGAGGATAATGTTCTCTTAATCTTTCATACGTCTTATATTTGATTAATTCAATTATCGTATTTCATGCTATATTTATGTAATTCATGCACATCAAATTTTAAGTAAATTAAGAATATTTAATTATTTGTTTAATATGAAAAATAACAACCGTTATATATATATATATATATATAACAGAATTCTCGATTGATATGATTATGTAGATATCAGATTGATTGAAAACTTTACGTAAATAATGGGTGTGACTAAATTAATAAATCCAGTAATAATTTATTAAAATATTAATTATACACGAAATTATAAACTACAAGTAATTCTCTTTTAAGGGCCTTAAGAATTTCATTGACTTTAGTCAATTCTTTCTTTTCTAAAAATAGAGAGTAAAAAAAAAAAAATATAATAAATCACAAAACACAAGACCTTCCAAGGCAAATGCTCCTTCACATGAGAAGGAAAAAAAAAAGGAAATTTAATTAATTTGTGATAGGAGCTTAATAGTTCAAATAGTTCGACAAGTCGGAAATTTAATTAATTGAATGAACCAGAATTTTAATACTTTGAATTAAGTTGATTAAGTTTAAATTACTATTTAATAATAAAAATATATTTTATTTAAATATAATTATAAAAAAATATATATTAATATAAAAATAATTTTAAATATTTTAATGTTATTTAAATAATAAAAAATAATTTT
>JAQSVH010000002.1:1386321-1402658 GCA_029448705.1 Adansonia digitata | reverse complement strand
ATAATAATTATTATTAATAAAAATATTTTTATTTAATTTTATAATTTTAAAATATTAAAATATTAATATAAAATTATTTTAATAATATAATTTTTTATTTTTATATTTTGAATATTATTAAACATTCATATTTATATTTTAATAATAAAATATAATTTATCAATAAAAATATAATTATTTTAATAATAAATTGTAACATTATTAATATTTTAAATTTTAAATAATATTTTTAACATTTTGTTGACAAATGTTTTTAAATGAAAAATATATAATTGAGCTTAAAATTAAAAACAAAAAAGAAAAAAATCTGACAGATTTTTATGTAGACGGACAAGGATGGTAGTTTGGGGGCTAAAACGACGTCACGTGACTCTAAAAAGTCGTCGTCTTCATACTCATCATCATCCGAATAAAAATACAATAAAAAAGTTTCCCCATTTCCTCTCTCATAATTCCAAAGCCCTAAAAATTCCTCAAAGAAAACAAAAAAGGATAGAAAATTGTTAAACCTACTTGCATTGGTCGACCTGGCTGTGAGAGAAGCAAAGAAACGACATGTCGTGGCTGAGAACGGCGGTGAACAAAGCGGTGGAGGTTGGGAACAAGAATAACCTCACGCGAAACATCAAGAACTATGCCGATACCGTTGTTCATCATGCTGGCCAAGCTGTCGCTGAAGGAGCCAAACTCTTTCAAGATCGCATTGTAATTTCTTTATTTTTTTCTTCATTTTTAGTATTGTTTATTTGCTTATTTGAGGTGTATATGTTGCAATTTCAGGCTGAATGTTAGCTAGTTTGAAAGGCTTGCATGTCGAATTTCATTTTTAATTTGGAATTTTGGAGTAATTTATTAAGAAACTATTTGTTATCTTTAAATTGAAAGATTGTTAGTTTTTAGTGTTTTCATTGTGGTTGTTCAATTGGAAAGTACTGAAATATATGTAATCTAATTTTATTTTTTAAAATCCAACAAAACGAGATTTAAAATTGAATAATAATTTCGCAAATGTGTCTCTTTGACCGATTGAATTATTGTTCTATACGCATATTATTGTATTATTTGTTCAACTTTAATTGGCTTTGGTAATTTCCCTGTCAAATAATGATGCTAAGAAAAGATTTGATCTAATGTCAGATTTGACTTGTAAACTAGTATTACTTTTTAAGTATTACGATCTAGTCAGTTATCATGTTAAAACCAGCTAGCTTTCCTTACTTGATTTAATGCACTACTAATTTTTTTGCTTTCCTTACTTGATTTAATGCACTACTAGTTTTTTCCCCCCTGTTTACTTATAGAGATTCTTTTTTCCTGTTGTGGGTATCTTATAATATTGTGATTGGACTTGCTTAAGTTGCATAGTTATGCAGGGGTCTCGTAGTCTCAAGAGTGTAAAGCAAACTGTGAAAAGGTTGGAGGAAGCAGCAATCTCTTGTAGGGGTTCTGAAAGAGCTATGCTGCTGAGAAGATGGTTGGTTGCACTCAAAGAAATTGAGAAGTTGTCTGGAGGTTCATCTGAAGGCAGTCCAAAGAGCCTCCAGCAAATTCTTGCTTCTGAAGAAGCAAAGGAGAACCCAAAAAGGCCGCCTGTGGTGAGCTATTCCTTTTGTTAATAAAACCAACTTTTATGCAGTGGCTTATGTGTTACTTATGCCTTGCTTTATTTATTGAGTTGTAAATGATATGTTTTAGTTGTGTGCTTGACAAGAGGATAAGGTAAATCATTTTTCCAAGTAGTCTGCCATCAAATTATATATCGAGTTTCTTGCATTAGTTAAGTTAAATATTTTAATATATCTTATGGTCTTATCTTTATATTTTCTTTAAAATGTATTATTATTATTTGTTGGATTTTGAAACTATTGCTGTTGAGTGCTAATGTTGTGTGCCTGAAATAGTTTGAATTGCTAAAAAATGCTATATTTCATATAAATTTCTTGTATCATGACTTTCTCTTTTGATTATTTTAATGATGGATAGGTCTTGTATTATGACTCTGATATTGGGGGTGCACCGATGAATTTTCGAGAGGTTTTTCTTCAAAGCCAGGCTTTGGAGGGCATAACAATATCTATGGTATGATTTGATATCTTGGTCATTTGTTCATATTTTCCTTTTAATCAGAATTTGTCAAGATAGTGTAGAATCTTGAATATATCATATAGCTTTTTAGACATATATTTCCATGCTTTGTTAGCGTAGCTATTGAGTAATTTGCCGAGGTCTAGGCATTGGATGAAGGTTTAGAAAAGTCAACATTTCAGGTTTGATCATTCTCGATCTAAATCTTGCCCTGAAAAAATGATAAAGGAAACAATCATGATAGATTACTAAAATAAAGAAAGAAAACATTTTATCATGAACCTGGCGAAGTTTTTGATATTTTCTATTGTTAACTGAATAATGATTTTCCAAACAAAACCAAATGAATGCCTAGTTCCCGCACTTTATAAACGCAACTTATAACGGCTTTACCGGAAATTTTCCTTACTCTAGAGTTCCATGCAAGAAATGCAGCATTGCTCTTTAAATGTTGTCTAAGATCATTGATTCCTATCAAGCTTGCTAAATTATGAGGCTGCTTCAAGGCCTCTTATGGTTTATGCTATCAAAATAGTCTAGTTTTGACTAGATAAAATGGGTTAGTGAGGAATTAAAAAAATGATACAAACAAGAAACTTTAGAGATCACACTTACTGACCTCAGTATGGCAGTATGTCATGGTTCATGTTTAGGGAAATATCATTGAGCAGAAATTTTAGTTATTAAATCATTTTGAAAGAAAATTATCACAAAGCTCTGAGTTTGTTGTGTTTTATCGAATTTAAGTACATTTAAGTTGTTTGTTTATAGATATGGTACTTTTTCTGCTGGAGTATGTTGGATGTTTTCATGTAAGTTTGATTTTCTGAAATTTTATCTAATCATATTCAGAATTTGGAGAACATTATTAGCCAATTGTTAACGTGATGACAGAAAGAGCTTATTGTTTCTAAAAAGCATGCAACTTTTCTATGGAACTTTTATGTCACTGGAATACCTGATCATTGAGGTTAACTCAGGTTAAATCTTTTCTATGATTCAGATTATTGAAGCACCAAATGACGAAGAGATTTCTCTGCTCCAGGAGATATTTGGGTAAAGTCCTCTCACTTATGATTATTACTTTATTATAGCCTTGAACTCTAACATTTAGGTTTTGCCGGATTTAGTTAAGTCTATTCTCATTGAATATGTTGCAAAATGATTCTATTTTTCCTACACTTTTACAAGTGATTGCTTCTAACAAGCAGAATGATTTCAGTTTTTGCATCTTCTTATAGGCTTTTTTCGGTTAAGTGAGACTAATAATTTATTATTATGAACATTTAGCCTGAAAAATAAATTGGATTTGGAGATTTCGTTTAATTAAATAATAATACCTCCAGGCTCTGCCTAACTGGAGGAAAAGAAGTTCACATTGCGATAGTGAGCAGTATACAGGATCTAGCTTCTGCCTTTTCTAGCTACCAAGATGAAGTGCTGGTAACTTGTCAAACCTGTGCTACACACGATGCAATTTATTTAGAAAGATTCACATTTTAACTTCTTCTTTTTTCCGCAATCGTTTCAAATATGGAAATTTATAGGTGAAGCGGGAGGAACTGCTTCAATTTGTGCAAAGTGCCATAACAGGGTTGAAAATCAGTGCTGATCTTTTAAGGTAGTTCAAAACAAAGAGCTTCCATATCCTGTCCTTCAGCCTATTTTATAATGTGTACACTTTCCTGTCTTGTTTTCTGTTTTTGGGCGTTGACTTCTCAGTTCTTGTTTGTGACAATGCTGAAATCTTGTGTGTTTTTGGCAGTAACAAAATGAAATTTTCTTTCATAACTTTACATATATTCTATATTTCCTCTCTTAAATGAGTTTTAACTTCTTCAACATCTAGCTAATTCTGTTAGGCATGAATAAAATTTACTTTTGATCATTGTTTGCACATGCCCAATTTGCATCTATGTTAGCATAAATCTACTTGTTCATGTTAATGAAGTAGGATTGGATTATCATGGTTTTTTGGTTCATATTGCTGTGCAGCCACCATGTTTGCCTGAAATATTTAGGATTTTTTGAAATTTGATGTACTTGATTGCCTATACTTACTGAAGCAGCAGAAATTAACCTTTCTTCTTCTTTGATCTCCAATGACAGAATGGATATTGAAGCTTCTGATCTGAAGAGAAAACTCAGTAAGGTTAGCAAAGAAAAAGAAGGTCATGATAATGAATCTGAAAAGACCACTCAAGTGACTATTGAGGTGAGCCCTGAGCTTGATTTATGGTAAAATTTGCTTATCCTTTGTATGGTAGTTTGGAAGCTATAGTGTGTTGTATATCGAGTACAAAATCTGGTCTAACATGAAGGAAACAATTTTTGAAATTCCTTCTAAGTTGTTAATCTAGACAAAAGAATCAAATTGCTAGTATGACCTTATACTGGTTCTTTTTGCTCTTTTATCTTGCAATTGCTTGATGCTAATTGTTTCCTTTTGCTTCGTGGTTGGTCATGTCCATGATCCTTGAAGAAGTCACTAGTCTAATCAAATAAACTGTTTTCACCAGACAAAGCTGCAAAAGAACGAAGTAGAAACACTGGGAGTGCTTACTGAAATAAATGTTATTTGGTATTCCTTTGTCACAAAATGGTATTTATTGGGTGTTTCCTAGTGTGTTCTCTTTTTTGTCTATTTTTGTTGCTTCTCTCCGTATTCTTGTGTCAAATCACTTTAATTGTTTGTTCCGAGGTCCACGGTGATATTCTTATCATTGTTTGAGATTAATTGGCTTTGCAAAAATGTTTTTATTCGGATGGCTTTTTATCCGATTAGCTCTCTCATTTTGGTGCATGGTGATAATTCATATTAGAAAACAATAAACCAGCGTAAGCTCATGGTTGGATAGGAAAATTTCGAAGCTCTATAAAGTATAGCTTAAATATGTCAAGTCAGCACATTTGATGACCATCTAGCTCTTTATGATATCTAATTAGATGGGCTCTTGTCAACAGCTTGAAATCAAGTTGACAAGGCCTACTCCTTCCCAAAGAAAAATGAAAAGTTCTAATTTTCTGAAGCTACTCATCTTTTTAATTCACAGGCTGATTGTCTATATCTAGTGATCTGTACCGCTGCTATGTGTCCCTTAAAACAGATTTTGAACTTCCCAACACCTTTTTCCCCAGAAAGAAACTATGAAAGTTGACCACCCTATTTTTGTGGTAGGCTCTGAAAGAAGCACTTGCAGATATACGAATCTGTTCCACATTGGAAGGAATTTTACTGAAAAAGAAGTCTCTAAACAATGGAGACTCTCCTGAGATTCATGCTCAAAAGGTAGAACTTTCTTGCTATTTGGTTGTTTCGTGGTTGTTTTATAAGCATGACTATCTATATGCAATCTGCTTTTTGTTAAAGACGGGTATCTGTTTTATCAAATGAAGCATTTCTTGGGGGCTTCAGTTTGAAATTTGCTGCTTTATACTGTTTCTTTGAGCAGGTTGATAAGTTGAAGGTCTTATCTGAATCTCTTGCCAACTCCACTGCAAAAGCTGAGAAACGCATTTCAGATCACAGGTACCTAAGGATCTATTAGAGTTGTTCTAAATAATATTTGATTTTATCAAAGCTGTTGCTCTAGATAAAAATTAACAGCTGCTTTTTGTTATGTGATACATTGTTTATGTTAAAGGGTCTGTGCGCTTTTTTTTTTCGTTTTAACATTTAATTATCTCATTAGGTACTTCTGTTTTATGATAAGAAAAATTGCAGTTCTTATTTTTAGGTGCTAATTTGTAAAATGTACTACTAGCATTTTTAGATAGCTCCTATTTGAAAATTTCCGAGAAGTATGAAGCATTGTTCTGAAAACATGCTGGATTCTCTAACTGATGGCCAGAATTCATGGTTGCTTTAAAGGATTTCTGCTGAACTGTTTGGTGTGGTTTTATATTTCTTATGAGTTGTGTCTGACCTTTGACCTAAATTTCATTCTTGTTGATCTTATTTATTATTAGTAGTGTTAGCCTTGATTTGTCATGCTAATTGGCAAAAATGGTTTGAATCCTGTGTCTGGTGATTTCTTGGGGTGCTTGCCTGGAATATTTGTACTTGTACTAAAGGAAGCATGTGAATTCTGGATGAAATCCTTGAAGACAAAACACTTAAGATATAAAGCAAGCTCAAGTCTCTTTATAACTGATTCTGCTTAGAATTATCCAAATATCTACTTGAGAAATTTATTTGTTGTATAAGAACTGGTCATCGGTTTTATTGTTGGCAGGCTTCAGAAGGAGGAGGCCTTAACCGTTCGTGTGGCCAAAGCAAGTGAAGCTGATGGAAGAGAGAAGGTTGTTTACTTTGAGCTGATGTGTTCTCTTTGTCTGCACTGCTAGATAAAAGGGAAAATCTTATCATCTTGCAATTTAGTTTAGAGTACAAGATTTGATTGCTAGAAGTTGTCTCTGGAATATGATATAGCTGTTTTCTTACTGTCTATAATCAAAGGCATTGTCAAAATCATTAATAGTTTAGTTTGGTCTGCTGTGGAAGATTGTTGCTATACTTCCTAATCCTATATCTTCTGCTCAGTGTCTTTAAGTAGTTGATGACATTGGCAGGTTTAACATGGAGCACATCAAATTATATCCTGGACGATTTTATCTAAAACTGTCATACAAAGGAATAGTTCCATATTTTTGTGATTTCGTGCATCATGGTATTGCATAGCAGTAATATAGTGCTGTTAGATGGCATCATATGCTGCTCGAAAAGTCCCATAAGGGACATTGGTAGTGGTCAGAATATGAGGCTCGACTCGGAGGTGTTACATTTGCATCTTGAGGATGGAGGCTTTTGTGGATGGGAGAGGGCTACCCGCATTTGTGTAGCGCATTGAGTAAGGCGCAATGAGTGTCCGTATAAACCGAAGGAAATATATGTGCTGTAAAAATAAAAAAGAATCAATCTTTTAAGGTTTATTTATTTATTTTGACTAAGCTTTCATTAGCACCATAGATTTCTTAAGCTTTTCATTGAAACAATGCAAGCCATGCAGGTCTGGGCAAATCAGCTTGAGAGTTTTGGTTTATTTGTTTTGTATGAGAAATCTGAAATTTTCTTCTAATGAACAATATCCAGGAAAAAGTAGCTGAGATTTCAGAGCTTGAGAAACAAAGAGATGAACTTGAAGCAGAGCTGAAAAAGGTCTTTCTACTGCATTCTCTTTCTAGTTTTTGTTGCTTACATTTTGGAAAATTTATACATCTTCTGCTACGTGTTTTTGCATGTTTCTTTCTAATTACCTACGTATAGTGTATTGTTCCCTCTTTTTATTTTTATTTTATAATTTTTGTTCTATATACTTTACTGAAGCAGATCTTTTGTATGCTTATTTACTTTTTGGTTGAGTGGTGAAGTTTTCAAGTTGCTAAAGCTTGTAAATTGATTACCACGAAAGATATATGAATGATATATACATATGATTTATTTCATTTTACTACTTAAATCTGTTGTAATTATCATTTGCTACACTTGATTGGTAATGAACGGATATTATTTCCAATTATGAAGTAGTGGAGCTCCATTATAACCATGCGAACGAGGCAGCTTTGAAAACCTTTAGGTTTTAAACCTCCTTTGAGTTCATGCTAGAGAAAGTTATATCTGTGTTTAACTGCCTTATGTGTAAAAAGGTGGAATCTGTCCCATTACCATTTTAGTGGAATGTGTGTAGGTTAATATCTCGTTGGCTGCTGCCAATGCGCGTCTACGTGATGTCAGGGAAGAAAGAGATCAATTTAATGAAGCTAACAATCAGATTGTTGCCCATTTGAAAACAAAGGTGTGGTTTTCTTTTTTTTTTCCCCTTTCTTTCCTAATTTCTAAATTATTTTTATAAAGCTGTAATTTAGATAAATTACTCCATCTTGGTAATTTCATGGCCTGTATTATGGTTCAAAATATCTAAGAATTCTTTCTGATATGTTAACAGGAAGATGAACTGTCAAAATCGATTTCTGCATGTAGGGTAGAAGCTGAAGTTCTCGATACATGGATTAATTTCTTGGAAGATACTTGGCTTCTCCAGTCCTCATATGCGGAAATGAAGAACAAGCAAGTCAAGTACGTAATCTAACATTCTTTTATTCTGTTGAGTGGGACGATTATGATTCTAATTATCCTCATTCGTTGAACCTGTTTTTCAAACTCTCTGCATTGAACGAAGAGAATATTATGAATTCTGCTCTTAGTTCTATAAATTTAAGCTTACAATACTGGATTTTTTAACATTTTGGTTGACGCTTGTTTGCATTTTCCAGTGAGGAATTGGAGCAACATGAGGATTATTTTGTGGACTTGGCTATTACTCTTCTCTCTGCCTATAAGGTATTTAATACATTTTGGTTGGACAAAATACTTTGTTTGTGAACCTACGCTATGGTTTATGTTACAGCAACTCTTCATTTTTCCTGAAGTACCTGTGTTTGACACATATTTGGACATGATTATGAGGCTATGATCTTCCAAATATATGAAAAAGTTTAGAAAAAATTGAGCTGGCCTATGTCGGACGCATACCTGTATCTGATGCTGACCCCCAAGTCCGAGTAACATAGGCTTTAGTTAAGTCTCACCTTTATTCCTTCTCTCTCTCATGCATTGTTCTTGGAATCTTTGTTCACTTTTGCAGAAAGAGCTGGGCCCTTCCATTAGCCGTATCGGTAAATTTGTAGAGAACCTGAAGAAGTTGAGTGAGAGGTAATACATATTTTTTTTAGATAAATAATTCTGGCCCATTTTATTGCAATTTCTAATTCTTTTTCCTGGAAAGACAGATCAGAGTTGGCATCTAGCCCAAATGATGAGGATTCTAAGGAATTAAACCCTAGGAAACATCTTGAGGAGGAATATTTGGATTTTGAAGCCAAGGTACAAATCTCATTACCTTTATTCTTCAAACAGTGCTAACTTGTAAATATTTAGTCTACTGTGTCAGGAGCTGCTGCAATCCATCACTTAGCCCCCGCTGATGTAGCTTTTCGCCCTCCCTTTTCTTCCTTCTCTCATTTATTTTCTTTTAGCAGATTTTTGCAACAATGAAACCCTATAATGCTTAATTTATGTTCTTTTTTTTCACTAGTTTTAAGCACTTTTCATTTTAATCCCTGGTTTTTCTAATTCCAAAATTTTAAAGTTAAGAGATTTGTAGATCTGAAAGTTATAGCTGTATGCTTATTTATCAGTTGCTCTTCAGCAAGTTGGTGCAAAATTATGTTGCTCTGACTTTTCATTTTTCTAGAAATAGTCCTGTCTGAAGCATATGTAAACATGGGTATGGTGATATGACCTTCTAAGGACTCCAAATATACGAGAGAACATAAAAAGAAGTGGAAATATCCGTGTCTGGTACTCATACCCGAGTCCAAGTAATAATATAGGTGCAAAGCCTTAGTTTTAGAGCCATTTGTTGACTGGTTCCTTGTTTCAGATTATTACTACCTTCAGTGTGGTGGATAACATGAAAGAGCAGTTTTATGCTAAGCATGAGACATTTTCAAGGTGAGATAAATACTTTTTACGTGCAAATACATCCTTTCCGATTTGCATGTGCACTCCCATCATTGCCTTTTCCGATTCCTTCTAAATGAGGTTTAAGCCCCTTTTTCCTGTCTCTGATCCAGGAAGGATGATCCTAAGGTTAAAGAGCTATTTGATGACCTTGAAAAATTAAGATTGGAATTCGAAACTATCGAAAGGCCAACTTTAGAAATGGAGACTCCAAAGGTTGAAACTACTACTGAAGAGAAGCTGCAGCCAACTCTGGAATCTACACAATCCCAACCTGATACAAAGGAGAATCCTAAACCACAGCCTGTGCTAGACCCTGCAGCCGAACTAGCAAAGCTGGAGTCCGAGTTTGGGAAGGTTAGCCAAGACTACTCAACGGAGGAGATAGGTGGTTGGGAGTTTGATGAACTCGAAAGGGAGTTGAGGTCCGATGATACTGCATCAAACAAATAAGATCAGGTAAATTAACCTTGCCGAAACTGTAATCCTTGGCCAAAAATATCTGATATATTATAGACAAGCACTTGTACGATATGACATGTACTGATATATACATACCTGCCAAAAAAGCTGCATTTTAGAAACAAGCTTTTCGCAGTTACCTCTGTAAACATTGGATGGGGTTTCGATTTGTTCATTCTTATGTAAATAATTTGAACCTGTAATGTGGGAATTCATAAAACACATGAATCAGTGTCCGTTTCGAATATAACTGTTTACGGCACGATTTCTTGAGCCTTGAAGAATTTGTGGGTCTGGTATTTAGAGAAGGTTTGGGTGAGAGCTGATAGAAAGGTTCAACCTTCTTCCATAGCATACCCACAAAACATTGCTTCGTCGATTGAAAGTGTGATTTTCTATGTTGCTCTGAATCTTCATTTTTTTTAAAAGTATTTGTGTCTAAAACATTCGGATATGGGTTCTAAGAATGTAACCCTTCAAAGACTTTTCACATACATAGAAAAACTTGAAAAAATCAGACATGCCGTAATTGGACACATACCCGTACGTATTCGACACTTACGTTTAGGTCCGAGTAATGGATGATTTACTGAGAGGCTGGGGGTTGGGGGGATATGAAATCTTTGGTGAAATGGTGAATCCCATGGAAATAACATTAGATGTAATGAAGAAGGTTTTGCTGATATAGTAATTCAAAGTTTGTCTTTAGCGTAACACCATCATTTTGCAGGGGCTTCCAATGCTTTCAAACACAACCTAGTAGGAAGGGATGGGAGTTCTCTAATCCTAATATCTGTTCCAAAAGGTTCTTACTGTGTCGTTGCTGTTGCAGAGTTTCTCTGCTTTTTAGCTGCTGTTGGTGGGATAACCGGCAAAAGGTCGAGCTTGAAAGAGGGCTCTACTTTGTCAAATCCTTTGCTCCCACTAAGTCACCCTAGGATCCTCATTTTCTGGGTGGTGGGGCTTTAGGACTGATGCAACTATCTCTGGCTAGAGAGGCCCAGACTAGTCTTGATAAAGGGCGGCTACCCCTAGGTCTGGCTTAAATCTTGGAAAAGGTATATAAAATTCGAAGTTTGTGTTTAAATTATTATTTATATTTAAAAATAGAAATATTTTAATTTTAATTTAATTATAAAAATAATATTTAATAATATTTAATAATATTATGAATAATGGAATGTGTTTTAGCCTAAGAGCTTGCCTAAAGAGAATCGAAAATTTTTTGAATCATGATCCGGTTAAGCTCATAAACAAGTTTAGCGTAGACCACAAAATATCTCAGTGTTTGGGTTTCTTGCATCAATACTACGTGATGAAACACCGTCAAATTTGGATATGAATTTTGAGATATATAAATCAATCGCGTATTCATGTTAGATACTTATTGAAAATTCGAATAAAGACACGAGTTCTTAAACAAGGTAGAGTATGTCATAATTATGTTCCATATCAACGTAGCAATACCCCTTCTCGTTGCTTGTTCGGAACAATACATTTTTCTTTACCCACCCCTCTACATGGAGAGGAGCTTGAGAAATTAGTAATGAGAACATTAATCTGTTTAAGATTTAAGCTACATTTGTTTATGTACTTTGCCCATAATGACATTTAATTACAATTAACTGAAATTTCAAAAAAAAAGAAAAGAAAAAATAGAATCCAATGACTAGATGCCTAATTTCCCATGACTCAGAACAGTACACATGATGACGCTTTGAATATGCCCAAGAAAATACTTAGAAACAATATATCTAAACCTGTACCACATTGGGTTACTTATTCAGATTGAATTGAGTTAGATTTTATTTTAATTATAAAAATATATAATTATTAATATAATATAAATTTTAAAAGTGTCATCTAAATCGGAATTGGGCAAGCAAGCTAAAATTTTGCAAACAGGCTTAATACAATAGACATATGCAACTACAGCTAAAAATAGTAGTTGAAATGTCAGAAGTATCAGCTCAGGTGGTGTGGCTGACAGATTCTTCAAGTTTGCATGTTTGGGAGGTTTAAACATGTAATGTAAATTTGACAATTTTTATGTTTTATATATTTTGTTATGTCATAATTGTATTTAAAAAATTTTATATTTACATAAATTTTGATACATTGATAATTCGTATTATAAGATTTTAAAACATGTATTTATATATATATTTTTAATTATTTTATACGTATCATACTTATATTATCGTATTTAAAATTATCAAATCTAATATAAAATATCTTTCAAAATTAAGATTATTAGTAAATTAAAAATTTTAAAAATAGGGGCAGTTAAAATGTATTTATCTTTTGTTTGTTATAAAACATGATAGAAATGAACTAATCTTAAACCAAACTGTTTAGAATTGGCAAAATATTATTTAGTGGTTAAACTAAATGTGGGGAAAGTGCATGAAAAGGGAAGAAAAAGAAATAAAAAAAGCCCTTCGAGTTTCACGGGGAATTTCACCCACCATAAGGTGTCGGATCATGTGTTATTGTCTTAGAACAACTCATCCGGTACTCTTTCATTGTCTTCCATTTTTTTTAAACTATTTATGTCATTTTAGAGTAATGAAAGATAACTAAAGGAAGCTGTGCTATTTTAAATTATCATCTTTTTAAAAGTATTTATATTGTAATATATTTTTAAATATAAATATAAAAGTATCATTTCTTTAAATACTCATAATTATATGAAAAATAATTTAAAAAATGAAAAAATTAAATATATTCATATGAATATATATATATTTATATTTGTGTCTAAATTTAATTATTTTTAAAATTTTAAATATATATTAATCTTTGATATTTATAATTAAACTTAATTATAAACAAAAAGAAAAAAAGAAAAAATCAAATCTATCAATCATTTTAAAGGAAAAAATTGTTTAAGGGCAGATTTTACAATGAAAATGGTGTTTGTATTATACAACCAAAGCGAATAAAACAAAAAAAACCTGAAATCCAGTAAAAGTAGTAGAAACATCTTAATGAAAAAGTGACCCTTTAGCCTTTTAATCATCATTATTTATTAAGCCAAAAAAAAAAAAAAAGGTACTTTATTACAGGGTTTTTATCAACTATGTGGGACACTACAGATGCAGACAAAAGTTGTTCGAGTTTATCGATAGAACGCTGGGAAAACCTGGTTTTTCAAACGTGGGCTTACTTCCAAATTTTAAACTTCGGCTTTGTGGTTCCACGAATGTTTTATATTATCCAAACCTTTTTATTTTTTTTAAATATTTATATTTAATAATTATAATATTTTAAATATATAAAAAATAATAAAATAAATATATCTATATTTAATGTATATTTATTTTTAATATTTTATTAAATTCAGATAATATAATAAATATCAAATTGCAGGACGTGGAGTTCCAGTGAGATTTTTCTTCTGCGTAATTGCAAGAAAAAGAACATACATCAGTGAGGGATTTGTCCCACTTGAAGAGCTTCCGTACCGATAATGGTTGATGTGAATATTAAATATGAATATATTAAATATAGATATATATTTAATATGAATATATTTAATTTTTTTTTTAAATTTTTATATATTTGGAGAGTTCTTGGATTAATTTATCTCAGTTCTCATATCCGGATATACATTGAACATAAATATTAGACACGAATATATCAAGAAAAATGAAAAATTGAAGCAATATTCAGACAAATAATATAGTGATTTTTGTTACTCGAATTTAGATTTAGGTGTTAAAGTTGAATACGAATATATATCGAATACGGATATTATTTAATTTTTTTCAACATTCAATATGAATGCCAAATATGAATTATTTTTAAAAAAAAATAAAAAATTGAAACAGCGTAACTACCAACGGAGCTGAAAAAACCAGACCCAACAAGTTTTAATATCAAAATTACATTTTAATATTTGATCTGTTTCTAAATTGAAAATTCTGTTTTTTTAATTCACTGGCCCACAACGATTTTCTTGCCATAACTTGGCAGCATTAATAATTTAAAGAGTGCACTCAACTCCCTCTCTTACAAATCCAAGTTCCCCGCTAAACAAGGATTATTACACCGAGAAAAAGAGAGAGAAAGAGGTTACCTTAAACGTTGCATTGACAATGGCAGTGAGCTTCTTAGCAGATGACAATGAAGATGAAGAGTACATTGACATGGAACTCAGCTCATACTCAAACTTCTTCTGCAACTCCATAACCTCTCCTTCTCCACACCTTAGAGAGTTTGAATTCCAAATGTCTTCAGCATCCATGGAAATAGAGCCCACTACTTCCCCAGCCGATGAGCTTTTTTACAAAGGGAGGCTTCTTCCACTTCGGCTCCATCATCAAAATCTCCTCCAAAGTTCAGGTTCTAGTAATCGTGGTGGCGATAGCAATGGTGAGTTTGAAGAAATCTATGGCACCCCATTAGCCACTGCTACTGTCACAACACCGACACCAACTTCCACTAGCACCCCATTTGAATCCTGCAACATCTCACCTTCTGAGTCGTGTCGTGTTAGTGGGGAGCTGAATCCGGAAAAATATTTGTTTGAGTACTTCTCGACTGAAGTTAGCGGATCAATTGGCAAAAACGCGAAGAAGTCATGGACCAGAAAGCTTAAGCTTAGGAAGCAATCCGCCATGATCGGTTCAAAGCTGAAGGCTTCAAGGGCTTATCTCAAATCTTTGTTTCGTAAATCAGGTTGCTCAGATGAGTCCAGTGCGTCAGCTGCAAGAGTTGGCTATGGTGGAGGGTCGATTTCAAAAGCCAAAGAAAGAATGGATCAATACATGAAATCAGCAAAGCAAAATCCATTCGGACAAATCAACAAACATCAAATCTGCACTGCAGCAAAGTTAACTGATCATCAAGACAATGCCACCAATCGCCATAGGAGATCGTTTTCCATGGCCATCAAACGACATTCAACAAACAAGTCTTCATCATCTTCATCATCTTCGTCATCACCATCTGGGTCATCTTCTTCTAACTCGAATGTTTTGAAAGGTTTTCAGTATCTGCAGCTTCTTAAAAGAAGCAGCAGCGTGAATGCAGAGGTTGAGAGTCCAATTCAGGGAGCGATTGCGCATTGCAAGCAATCTCAGGCTCAGCAGTTGATGAGATCAAGAAAGATTGTTAGTGAAGCTGGGTTTTACCTTTTGTCAGCTTCTAGTATTGCGGTTATTGAAGATCAAGAGAGGCCAGACCTTTGCAGGGACTGATAAAGAGAGTGTAATGAACCGAGCTTCGGACGTCTTGTCCGTGTCACCGTAGAACACGATCCCATCTCTAGGGACGAAAAAACCCGATCCATCTTATGGTTCCGAATCGATTTACCGAGTGAAAAAGTTTTTTTTTTTTTTTAAATAGTAGAAATAGGATCAGAGCGTTTTTTTTTTGTCGAAAAACAAGTATGAAATAGTTATAGTATCTGTCTACTCCACTTAATCTTACTGAGAAATTAAAATTATTATTTTACTTTTAAAAATTTAATTTTTTAAGAAGAATAATATAATAATTATATGATAATATTTTTTATAATATATGTTTTATGTCTTATTATTTTATGTTTTAAACATGCTTCAAAATATCTTTTCTTTTAAAATATATATTTTAATTATTTAAAAAATATAAATAAGTTAAAAATATCAAATGGAACAGAATAGGACGGACGATAATAAATGCATCCAACATTCATAGAAAAAATATTGTGATAACTTTCTTTGCCCTGCTCTATTGGCATCTCTACCCATCTCGTTTCATTTTATGTATTAAGATTTAATTATTATCTCGCATATATTTACATCGACTACATTATCCTCTTTAAATGCCCATAGTCATAGGCTGTAGGTTTTTTAAGATAAGCTTATCACCTTTAAGACGCGTCTCTCTTAGCCCGAAACAAGGACCTCCCTTTTAAAGGAAATGAGTACTTGATTCGAATCGAAAGAGGCATAACTTGTGGTGATAAATACTTGCAAGGACTCTATAAGCACCGTAAAGAATGGTACTCTGTAAAAATGACGATGAAATCCCGATACATATGATGACATACAAGAGACATCCAAAATCCTGTTATTACAACGACAGCGAGATAGAGAGAACCATGATATGAGATAGATTTTAGTTTTATTTCTAAGGCTTATTTATTTCCATCTTTTTTTTTTTTTTTTCAGTCTCATAATTTTGAGAGGGGCCATGCTTTGAACCAAAACCCAAGATCTGAAAAATCTTCAGGATTGTCTTGAAACTGTTAGACCACAAAATTCTATGGAAATTTTCTTAA
>JAQSVH010000002.1:1373263-1386221 GCA_029448705.1 Adansonia digitata | reverse complement strand
TATCAGACAAACTTTTGGATCAGCTAAAATTTTGCAAGCTGACTGCATAACTTTGCAATCAGGTAATACTTAAAAAGTCATCCCAGATTTGGATACAAATTGTTCAAAATGACAATATATTATCCAAGAGATAAAATATTATCTTTTCAACATTCACTTTGTTAAAAAGGTTATATATATGGCTAGAATTTCTCACACTTATAATAGTGGATGAAATATTTAAAAATAATAATAAGTTGAAAATTAAAGAGGTAGTTTTTTTAAATTGAGTAGTTATTTCTCTAAATTAAAAGATAAACTAAACAAAGAAAAGTAATTTTTAAATAGATATTTTTTAAAATTAAAAGATTTAAATATTTTTAATTTTTATTTATATAAATAATAATTTTAATTTTATATAATTTTTTAATTAAATTGATATCACTTGACTTTTGATATTAAATTCAACTAAAAGTTATATATATATATATATGACAAAACATGGGTCCGGGATTTAAGGGTGTATTCAGAATCCTACAGATTGTTCATATAGACAGTTCCCTAGTTTTCACTTTGATGTTTCAAAATTGTAACAAGAAAAGATAACATATTAAAATCCTCCAACAAATCACATTAAAAAATGCCATAATTTGCCATTTGCTTACATGTAAAGCGGACATAACTATAAACCCGGGGTTTACTTTTAATAATTCATAAAATTTTTGTTTTAAGATAATATTAAATAAATTTAAAATTTTATTTTTAATATTAAAAAAATTTATAATATATAATATTGCAAAATAGCGTCCATAAATGAAGGAAAGCTAAGCATTATTCAAGTTCTAGCTAATCATCAGATAGTATAAGTCATCATGACTGTGACTGCAGAAAAAGAAAAATGAAAAACTAAACTGTTTTGCCTCTTGAGAACAATTAAGAGGCACTGCTTGCATTAAATATATGTTGAAATTGCCTTGATCTAAATGAAAATAATAATAATAATAATAATAATAATAATAATAATAATAATGTCATTCTTCTAGAGACCTAAAAACTAATATAAAATATGAAAAAGAGTGGAGAGGATGCACAAAGTTAAGAAAAAGGAAGAACGATCGACAATAGAATAGAATATCTTCAAATGCAGCCATACAGCCTTTCCGGTTATGTTACAGATTTTTTATTTTTTTTAAATATTTTCATTTAATTCATATTCAAACATAAATATAAATATATAAATAATTAAAAAATTAAAAATATTTATATTTAATTTTTATCCATATTTAATATTTATCTGAAATTTTTTATTTCCAATTTCTTAGCAGTGGGTACACAAAAACCTTAACTAAGGGAACATGTCAGCCTGACTTTTGACAAAATTATAGCCAAACATTTAAAAAAAAAAAAAAAAGCAAATCAAAAGGCTAATTTGATGTCGTAAAGCGCTAAGGGGGGTCTTTAATGAGCATGTAACGAGAAACTTTTGCCCCCCAACCCCCCCCCCAACCAATTTCCATTAATGTCTAGAAGCAATAAAGGAATGGCAGCAAAGTACATTTGCTACAATGCTCAATTGCTTAACTTTGCTGTGTACGTAAACTTGTTAGTCCAAAAATTTAATATTCCTTTCTGTTTAGTTTGAGTGAAAATAGGTTTGGATTGATCCGAAAATATGTTTTATATTATTTATTATATTATTAAAATATTTTATATTTTAATATTTATGTATTTTAATAATAAATTTAATTTAAATATTAGTTTTAATATTAAATCAATTTAATTCAAATATATAAAAAAAAAAATTATCAAGCCTAATCAGCTAGTGCAAGTCAAGCTCATTCAAACCGTTGGACAGGTCTATTTGTTTGTATATCACTTGGGACAAGCTGTCAACCTGAATACCAATTAACCCATCTGTTAGATTGTAAAATATAGATATATATATATATATATATACACACTAAAAAAAAAAGCAGTAGCGATGTAATTTGAAATAGGAAAAAGACAGTTAAAATTTGAACCTCAATATATTAAATAATATTTTTTTAAAAAAATTAAATAAATAAATTAGATTAAACTCGAATATATTGTTAATGACATAAAGTCATTGCAGCTTGAGCCTGAAAACAAGGTAAACCTGTAAGCTAAGCCTGTGGTTTATCTAAGTATCTGGGTTTGAAGATTAGCAGTACATGCTTTTCAAAGTTGTTTCTCAATGATATTTATTTAGAAGGGGCATGTGATTTTTATTCTTTATTTGTTTTTTTAAATACTCGTATCTATTAATAGGTCTAATACTGACGGGCGTATTGATAATTAATGGCACGTGCCGAACCAAATTGTGCTCCTTTTTTTTTTTGTTCACCTATCTAACAAATCCAAACACGGCCTTATTCAACCCGGCCGAAAGGGAATTCCCCACCACACACGACCTTCATTAACGGAAAGTAACGGCCTTTCAAAACATCTCTGACAGCGATAAAACGACAGCGTTAAGCTAAAACAACAACAAGAAGACGAAGATGGCATCGCTTCCGTACGCTGACGTCGACAGTACCCGAAGAGCAATGGCCGGTCAGGCCGAAGGCTTCGGCCGATTTGCTATCGGCGGTCTCCACGGTCCACTATTCACCGTCTCCTCTTTATCCGGTCCGATTCCTCTAATTCTTTTTCTTTAACTTTTCTTTTCCAATTACATTAATTTATATATAATTTCTTTGAAGACGATGGGCCGGGTACTCTCCGAGAAGCCTGCCGGAGACCGGGACCTGGTTGGATCGTGTTCGAAGTGTCGGGAACAATCCAACTATCTTCCTATTTGAACGTGAGTTCTTACAAGACAATCGATGGACGAGGTGAAAGGGTAAAGCTGACAGGGAAAGGGTTGAGATTGAAGGAATGTGAAAATGTGATTATTTGTAATTTGGAATTTGAAGGAGGAAGAGGACATGATGTTGATGGGATTCAAATCAAACCAAATTCAAAGCATATTTGGATTGATAGGTGTAGTTTTAAAGATTATGATGATGGATTGATTGATATTACCAGAGGAAGCACTGACATTACTGTTTCTAGGTAAATTTTCTTCCTTTTTTTTAAATTTCTTTTTGTTAATATATGTAAATATTGTTTGAGATGGTGTTGGTTTATATAATTATCATTGAAAATTGTATTGAATGTGAAGATTAAATTCTGGGTTTGCTTTGGTTTCTGCAAATTTTTTCCCTAAGGGATTCTTGGAAGTGTTTTACATTCAGTGAAATCAGCTTGAAATTTGAATGTAAATGCTGAATTCCAGGCTTTGATGGTTTTTTTTCCCTCCAATTTTGTCCCTTAAGGGATCCTTTGAGATGATCTGATTCTGAACTAACTAATAATCATTGAAATAAGCTTGAATCTGATGATGAATTCAGAGTTTTTAAGGGGTTGTTTATATTGTTTTGTTTCTTCGACTTTGGCTCTCCTGTAAGGGATTCTTTGAAATGGTCTTGGAATGAACTGGTGTGATGCTGAGTGAAATGACATTGAATTCTGGATTTTAATGAGTTTTTGCAATTTTCGTCAGCAGATGTTACTTTACTCAACATGACAAGACAATGCTTATCGGTGCTAACCCTTCTCATGTGGGGGATAGGTGCATTCGAGTGACGATTCACCATTGCTTTTTTGATGGAACTCGGCAAAGGCATCCTCGTCTTAGATTCGGGAAGGTTCATTTGTACAACAATTACACCCGAAACTGGGATGTTTATGCTGTTTGTGCAAGTGTAGAAGCCCAGGTAAAGGTCTCTTTCTTATAAAAATTGATTAAGCATTTCAGTCACTTTCATGTCTCATATGTAAACTATAGATAATTTGTTTTTCAATTGTGTATGTTTTATGTTAACCAGATATATTCTCAATGCAACATATATGAAGCTGGAAAGAAGAAAAAAACTTTTGAATTCTATATCGAGAAGGTGACCATCTTTTACTAAGCAAAACCAACATGATGATGACTTTGGCATTGTCAATTGTTATATACAAGTATGTTTGGCTATTTCAAGTTTTCCACAGTTACAGACTGTAGCTATTATAAGGACTCAGGGTGTAGCTGTTTAAAGTTTAGTATTCAGTTATCTTATGAATAGCCCTGCTAGTTTATCTGTTCATTCATGTATCTCTTTTATCCCAATTTGTAGTCAAGGTTTAGCTATTGTCAGAGTTTCATTAGCTGTATTGCTCCAACTCTTTTTTTTTCTTCGAGTACTCGCGTCCGACACATCTTTGGACATGGGTGTGGGCACATGACCCTCCAAATACATTGAATAACTTAGAAAAAATTGAACATAGCCATGTCAAACACACATACGTATCTGATAATCACACCCACGTCTAAGTAACAAAGTGCATTATTAGTTCTAAATTAAGGGAGCAGGATATAGAAACAAGAATCACTATCTAGCAAAGTTCTCTGGTAGAGTAGGATCCTATTTGGGAGGTTAAGCAATGTTTGAGTGAAATGCCTTCTGGGATGTCCCAACTTGGATAAGCAATTACATGCGGTAAAGGGATGATGATAGTTAATGCTTCATTTTAGGGAGCTTATGAGGTTAGATATATAACTTTGCGGTGTTTAATTTTTCTTTTATCCCCATGGAAATGGCGAGCGCTGCTGGTTGAGACAAGCCACTATTGTTTTTGACATCAAACCATTATCTAATCTCCAAGCATCTTATACAACAGAGATCAACATGGTAAGTGGTAGCAATCTTTTTGCTCGGAAGCAATCTCATTTGCTGAGGTGATGCTTCCTAAATAACTTTTAATCAGCTGCTTGGAATCGGTAGCCTAAAAGCAAACGGTGAAAAGCATGTTATATTTTTTACCAAGGGCATAGCTTGCTGATACTTGGACACTTATTCGATTTAGAATGTCCCAAGTTCTAATCTCCTCTCCCCAAATTCAACAAAAGAAAATAAGTTTTATCTTCATGATTATGAACAGATGTGGCAATCAATGATGTTGACTGCCAAATCATCTGCTACACTTTTATGAAAGATGTTAGGCATCTTACAGCTTTGTGCTTCATTTTTCTATTTATACCGCATATGAACTCATTCAATGCTTCTTATGGGTGGATTAGAAAGGTGTGTTAAAGATATGGTTGAACATTTTCCTCCTTTAAGTTGCATGTTTGGTTTTGTTTTTGCATTATGTTTAAAGTTCAAATCGGAAAAGAGTTCTTGTCGTTTAACATGATTTGTTTTGAATGCTGCTTTTGGCCGGATAAATAGGCAGGCGACAGGGAAGAGGCAATTTCCGGTGTAGTAAGATCCGAAGGAGACTTGTTTCTGGGTGGTGCACAACCTTGCTTATCTATGGCCATTGGTGAAGAAAGTTTATTCCATCCAAGTGAATATTATCAAACATGGACAATGGAAGCACCCTCTGATTCTTTGAAACACGTCCTTCAAGCGTGTACAGGTTGGCAACCCATTCCTCGACCTTTCGACCACCATAGCTGATGGTATTTTAGTACCTTTTCATTTTCTTCTTTATGAATCGATTTTATATGATTCTAGGTACAGGCTCTAAACTTGTATCTCGATTTCTTTTTTTTCCCCTCTGATTTTCTTCCATTTAACAATATCAGAATCAGGATACATAAAAGAATTTTTTTCAACATTTGTTCGGAAAACGTGAAAATGTTTGTAGTATTTGATTTGCTATGTTCATAATCTATTGACTTTTTCATTTATTTCAACAAGTTGAGTCACGGTAGAGAATTTTCAGAATTTAATAGTAACTGAAAAAAAGAGGGAATTCTTGACTCAAAACATATCATTCATGCAAATTTCTTTAGTTCACACTTTCATCTTTAATTACATACTTAACTTCGCAAGGCTAAACTTCCGAAATTCTGAACATTTAAAGCAGAGGACTACAAGCAAAGTTATTATTTTATTTTACATTGTATTATCTCTATTGAAACTTGCAGATAGAACTAGCTGACTCCTTTAACTTCCTATTCTGTAAAATACTTAAAAACAGCATTAGAAAGGAAGAAATTCTATCTGATTTTGTATACCAGCCATGAAATCACTGTTCTTACTGTAACCATGAACCGTAGCTTTCACCGGGGAAGGCTTCCTCGTGAATGAGATGACGATGACAATGAACTAGATGAAAATAGAGTTCCATGGAACAGATCTGACAAATAATTTCCCAAGTCATTGGGAGCAATCCTTACCAAAACCTCCAAGTTTTTCACTCCGCTCAATGTCACCAGGTACGTTTCGTAGAATTCTCTATATAAACTTACGAGTTTCCGTGCTATTGAAACCTTCAGTTCATCCCTTAACTTACCATTTGGTACTATCCAGAATATCTGTTTCATATATGCTTCTTCGAACGCAGCATTAAACCTCAAAAAACAGTCTTTCACTGCTTCAGGTGATAGCACTGAGGAAGTCGTCTCGGGTAAAGATGACAATACCTTATTCCAGGCAAATGATTCATAGCTCAAAGCATATTTTTTAACCTTCTTTGTGTGCCAAAACACCCATTCCTTGCCTAGCTGGTGCTTAAGATTACTTGTTTGGACCTGATCGATGATGAACTGAAGGTTGTTTGCTAAGAAAAGATATGACAGAGAGACATCTTTATATAGCTCGGCTTTGCTGTCAAGCTTGCATAAAAGCACCAATATTAGCCAAGCAAGATGGACTGACACTGCTGGCATCGGACTGTCAATGGAGATTGGATTTTCAAAGAATGATTCCGGAAGTGGTGAATTTCCTGGTGGTGGATGTTCACTGACAATATCAGAGAGTATTCCACCATAATCCGCCAAGGAAGATATGTAACTCATTGCAGATCGAGTAAGTGGGTGAATCCCTCCACCAGCAACAAGAGTTTTAGTCGAGTCCTTCTGAATTGATAATCCAAAGTTGGTCAGTAAAGTGGGAACCGACTCACCAACTTTCTGCAATGATGAAAGGGCCTGCAAATTAATAGCTGAGGTCAATTCAACATTGAAAATTGTTTCTATCTCTGGCAAGAGTTCAGAGATTGCTTGATGAAGTTCCATTACCCAGAAAATTCTCTCTGGTGCTTTCTTGTCCTCGGCAACAAGTTTGGGAAACCTGAATAGGTTTGCTGCCCCTTCCATGGTTATTTCAGCAAAGCAAGCCTCTCTGATGGTCGCAGATGCTGAAAAAACATGATCGCAGAGAATTTTTTCTCCGGTAAAGAGTGTTTTTACTGCAATCTTCAGTGCATTCAGCCAGTTCTTTATTGTATGCTCTAGTTCTTCCCCCTGCATTTTATTGATCTGAGAAGACTTGAATTTTTTGATTCCGAGTAGATATAACCCTCGATCAACTATTGATTTCCGGAGCAATTTGTATATCTTTACACACTCTTTACCATACCCAGAACTGCTCATACACTCAGCTATTGCCTTCAAATCCCACATTACTAATGCTGAGACTCTTTCCATCTCAGTGATTGGCTCACCAGCCTTTTTAAGTTCAGCCTCATCTACAGATACAAGCTCATGGTCATCATCAAAACTGCCTGAACCATCAGAGGACTGACCCGAAACGGATTCCGGATCAAGCTGCTCACGGTTCGACAAAAGGATCAGATAAAACTCCATTTCAAGCCGTTTCATGGCCATTTGCATGAGCTTTTGAGCCGGAATGAGCTTTTCAGATGCCGAATTCTGAGAAACCAGAAAATACATTGCTCGATGCAGGTCTTGAACACATTTAAGGTACCCTTTGGCCTCTTTTCGGCCTTGTTGAAAAAGAGAGGTAACATTGTTTAATGAGGTAGTGTTTACATCCCATTTCTTGATCATTGGTTCCGCATTTTCAATGCTTTCCATCATTGTTGGCTCGGAGAAGGTCTGGCTCAGGGAAGAAAGTATGGGAGAGCTCAGAGACGAACACGGAGAAGAAGAAGAAGAAGAAGATAAAAAGAGAGACAACCCTTTTCTTGGAATGTAAGTTCTGATCTTTGCAGTCTCAGCTAACGCCATTTTTGCCTTATCAATGGTATTTTTCAAAGAAAATAGCTGGTCTAAACTTACAGGAAAGAGAGATTAAAGGAAGGGTTAGGAAGAGAGCTTCGACGTTAGTTTTAGTCTAGCCTCCGCCTTGCGGGCAGGGTGACTATATATAGAGGAAAGCAGCTGCAAGTTTCCAGTCTTGGAAAGTAGTTTCACCTTTTAGGTGGCCATGGTCCTGGTCTGTGATTTAAAAATTTTTCATATTTATTATAAGTCTGAATCAAGTTGAGCCGAATTTGGTTTTAAAATTTAAATTATTATTTATTAATTATTAAAAAATTAACAATTATTTTTATAATTAAATTTTATATTGCTTTGATTTTTTATTTTTTTTAAAGCTTTCGTGTCTTAAATATTTTCGAATATGAATATAAGATATGATTTTATAAAGACCCTCTCAATTACATTAAAAAACTTAAAAAATATATATATTATACCAATATACGATACTCACACTTAAATTTAAATAATATAAATTAAATTTAAATTTAAAAATATTTTTTATTATTAAATAATAATTCGGTTCATGCCTTGGATACGTCTCTTTCACACTGACGTTTATACTTTAGACCAATGAATCTGTGACCGACTCAATTGCAATATCTAAAGTTCTATAATCTGTCTATGTACTGCAATAAATTAAAATTCAGAGGGAAAGACCCAATAAAAAAATTCCATAAAATGCAATTAAAAATTAAATTTTTCTTATATGTTTTCTTGTCCCCCTTTTTTTCTAAGCAAAATTTAGTTTATTTATCTATATATATATTTTTTTTATTTTTATTTTTATTTTATTCTATTTAATATTAAGATTTGATTATGATTATAATTTCAACTTATACTGGACATTTCATAATTTAATTTCTTTTAACCCAAATAAAAGGGTTATAATTGTTTTTGTGGGTGGTTTAAATTTCTTATCATCCATTTTCCAATTGTTGCATTATTGTCTGTCATACTTTTAATTTTAAAGTAAATTTATTATTATATTTTAAAAAATTTTAGAGCAATTAGACAATATTTAGTAAAAGAAAAAAAATTCATTACAAATTGTTTTATAATTCAAAAGATACTAACATTATAACTTTTTGATTATTCTTCGTATTTTAAATATAATTATAATATTTAAAAATATATAAATATAAAATGAATATTAACGGAAAGGTAGACTGCGTCGAGGAATGAAACAAAGCTAAGGTCTTTGAAGAAGCTACCAAGAAAGAGCTAAACTTAGACTTAATAGACCAAGTCGATGCCCGCCCTTGTTAAAATTCGTTTGCTTCTATTTATACTAGGTTAGCTTTACTAACCAAATATTTCTTTTTTCCCATTGCTTATATTTTTTTTTCCAGAATTATTCAAATAAAAAAGAAAAATTATTTAAAATATATCAATATTTTAAATAAAATCTTAATATTTTTAAAATAAAAATAATATAGCTCAAAACTATTTTAAAAAATGATCAAGCATTAACATAAAACTAGCCTTTTTCCCCGCCTTAATTCTTCTTCTTTAAAAGCATGATTTTGGATTTGATAATTTTAGATATAATATAAAAAAATAACTAAAATACAATACGAATGTTCAAAATTTTTATAACACGAATGATTAATATGTCGACAATTATATCAATATAAAATATCTTTAAACATAATTATGATATGAAAAAATTAACAAACATGATATAAATATATAAATTACCTAATTTAGATTACTTCAAGTAGACTTATTTCGGAATTCCGTATTACACTCAAAGGATTTAGTTAATTTCTTGTCAATTGGGTGATGACTTTGGATCAACGGAAGTCCATATTCCACATATTTGCCTTTTAATTTGAGGGTAATGAACCTAAATGCCCTTATATTTGGGTAAAGACTTTGATAATGGTGTTTTTTTTTCTTTTAACTATACTTGGTTTTTTATCCATTTCTTGTCCATTTTATTTACATATTTATTCGGGTCAAGTTCAAGATTAAATATACATATATATATATATGGGCTTTTGTGGACAAATTTTGAATCATAATATATATAGTTGGAAAGGAAATTTTGTAGAAATGACGTCATTTTTCATTTTCATGATTTGAAAATTTAGCATCATAAAAGGCTTTTTTTTTGTTGAACAAGAAAAATATTTGGCTACAATCATAGAAAAAAATATTTGTCATCATTTGGTTTTTTATTTTTTTTTGAACAAGAAAAATATTTGAACTGCATTCATATTTCAGTATTGTAAACATGCATTTCTTTTTAATGATATTATTTTTTGACATGACTAGATGTTTCAACGTTCGGAATGCAGTTTGAAAAAATTTTAATTTTCTGTTCAGATTTGAATTTAATCTAACTTGCTCAAATTATCTACATTTACTATTCATAATTAATAAAAAATTTTACAAATTATTTTTATTTAATATTTTATATATTTTATAATTAAATTTTAATATTTTTTTAATTATAAAATATTGATTCGAACTGAATCAACTCAATCAAAATTGACAAAAAAATCATGTCCAAAACTTAATCCATTGACAGGTCTAGACATTATCTCTAAGCTCTTTATCATACTAAGAATGTCATATTTTTTTTTTGGGGTTAAATCATGGGTCTTGATAATTATCCCATTCATTTGGTAATTTGTTTTGCAATAGATCACTTTTTTAAAAAAAAATTTCTCATATCAAAATAAAAAAAATCATATAAATTTTTTTTTATAAGAAACACTAAATATTTCCTTATAATTTATAAAACAGTCATTGGTTAGAAAAATAAAATCTGAAATATATTTCCACCATAATTTTTGCTTTCTCCACCTCATACTTGTGTTTTAGTTAAATTATTAGCAAATTCATTTAGCAACCCTTGTAATATGAAAAAAATAATAATAAAAGGAAAAACACTTATAAATAACACTTCACAACTAAATGTAAAATATTTCAAATAAAACCTCAGATAATTATTCTGAAAGTATTTATAATATTTACAAATGATAGATTGAGTTTTTTTTATTATTATTATTGCAAGAATTTATGGATTTTTAACCTATTATCAATTGAGGTTGATTGTATTAAAGATTATAAATAAAATTATTTTACAGTTATTATAAATAATAATAATAATAATTATTATTATTATTATTATTGTTATTATTATAAATAATATATTAACTAAACCTTAAAAAGTTACCTCGAGACATTTGTTAGCAAAACTAATTTTTTTAAAATTTAATATCTAAAATCTAAATAACCATTATCTTCAAATACAAGTAGTTGGACAAGAATGGAAACTTGAGTCTTATTGAGAAACTATGTTTCCAGTGATACTGGATTTTTTTTTTTTAGTTTAAAATTTTATTTAATTATCTGTAATTATAAATTTCAAATTTTCACTTAAAAAAAACCCACCTAAATATTCAAAACAATTAAATTTTGCAAGTCTCCCCCATTTAAAAGAAAAAAAAATAGTGACCTTATAAATATAAGTTGAAAAATAATTATTCTAGATGGAGAAAATGTCAATTGCTAGAGCAGCCAAACAAATTACTTAACCACCACAAATAATAATAATAATAATAATAATATTATTATTATTATTATTAATGTTGAAAAAAAAAAATGTTTCTTTCAAGTTTCAAGAATTTCAAAAAGAAATAAATAAAAGTGACTTTGAGATGTTGAATTTGCCAATAAAAATACATCCAACCAAAAGAAAAAGAGTCATTGTCCTAGGTCCAGTTCTATTATATCTTGACTTAGAAATTATGATGGTGACTTAATTAAATTTGTTGGCTAATTCTTTAATTTGGCATTGAAAAACTTGCTCCCTCTTTTACTACATTGTTTAAAGAAGCAAAACTTGAGAAAATAAAGATTTTAAAAGTTGGAAGCATAAATTAAAAGAAAAAAAAGATTATCCAATAAAAATTAGCAAAAAAAAAAAAAAATAGAATACAATTAAAATAGCGTTTGATACGAGGTGATTTCTATAAAAAAGAGAGTAATCTAATTATCAAATATCGATAAATCTTATCATCAAGAAAAGTAATCTTCGAATCATTTTAAGATAAATCTGTACTAAAAGTGGTATCACTAAAATATGTTCGAATTTAATTTTTATAAGGAAAATTTTTTTAATCATTGTATATAAAACAACTTATGTGATCCGTAAACCTGATGGGCATGCAAATATCCTAAATTATACTCATCATAATTAATTCTTACCTTATAGTTTTCTATAGAACAATTAATATATTCTTATTTTATAAATTATTCATTAAATAAAAACACAAAGCATTGTTTTCTTTTTTTTAGGAAAAAAAAAAACTTATTATCAATTAAAAAGGTTATTTTAGTGTTTTATATTTGGTAATCTTTTTATACAATATTAAACATTGTAACTTAAGATCAACAGTAATTTGTTTGCATCAAACATGGTAATAACATTACCAATAATCAAATCTAATGTCACTAGTGATTTATACACGCAACACATAATAATTAAATCATTATTTTAATTTTAAAAGTGATACCACCTGCCACCAAAAGTTTAACATTAATTAATGATTAATTATAATTTTTTTTTATCTTTATTTAGTTATCTTTATCCGTGTTATAATTTAAGAATAATTTTGTTAGAAATCTGTGTCTACCCTTTCCCAACGGATGAGCTTACATAGATTTAAACCTTGATTCTCCTATGTGAAAAGTGAATGTCATCTTAACTCTCGTGCCACACCCATTTGGGTTGATTAATAAAATTTTAACGTATATTTTTCATTGATTTGGAATGAGAATTTCTTCGACCCCATTGCAACTATAACCATCGTTTGCAAGAAATTAATATCTTATATGAATTTAAAATCTAATTTATTTAATTTATATAACCATTTATAAGAAATAACATCAAAGTTCAAATTTCTAAAT
>JAQSVH010000002.1:1336470-1352274 GCA_029448705.1 Adansonia digitata | reverse complement strand
ACTTATATTCATGTTCAGTTTATTTAAAAAATCAGAAAAAATAATTTCAAATATATTTTTTTATCAAAACTTACCAAGAACAAAAGTATAATTATAGTAGACACTAAAAAAAATAACCAATAAGAGATGCAAAATTCAATTATAAAAAATGATTAATTATTTTAGCTTTTATGTTCAATTTTTTTTATTTTTATTTTTAATATTTTGTGTTCAATTCATTAGACCAAATATAGATATAGAGTTTTGATGCTTTAAAGAAAAAAGTAGATTAAACCATGAAAAATGCTTTTCGATATACATAAATGAGGTTAAAAAATTATTACATAGTTTATTTTTTATTTTTAATTACTTCAAGAATACATAATATTCTATAAATCACGCTTATTAAATTTAAAAATTACATCAAATATGGATAAAATAATTTATTTTTATTAAGAAAAATCTCAAAATCAAAGTTTAAAAATATTTGACTCGAGTATTTGATAATTTATTAGGTATTATTAATATTTTTGGTTTGTAAACATGCAGATTAGAAAGAACCCTTACTGCTACAAAGGCCCACCTCGATTGAAAACCGCCTCTGAGCTTTTGAGGGTTAGCTCGGATATTGAGCAAAGGTTAAATGAGGTTTGCATCTTTTCCTGGTGTTCATTAATCAAATCAATTTTTTTTTTTTTTTATCTAAGATTTAAGATTCAACTAAATCCATGTAATATTTAAATTAATATTAAAATATTACAAAAATATTTTTAAATATAATTTAAAAATAATTTGTATAAAAAAATTTATTAATAAAATAATAATTTAGAATGAGTCCAACTTAAAAATAGTCCTACCCATAGACACTTATCCTTTCCTTAATTTTAATTCACTTTTTATTTTTCATTTTAAAATTCTTATTAAAAAAAATAGGGGGAAATTATGCAAATGAAATTCATGAAATTTTTTTTATTAAAAATGGCTAAAATACTAAAACAACCCCTAAACTATTCTATTTACTTAAATAAAACTCTTATATTTTTTCTATATCCTAATAAACCCTTAACTGCATCCAAATAAACTTTATTTCAAATAAAAAATTGATTTATGATAAATACTTATTTAAATATAAATTAAATGTTAAAGCTTTTCTATATACAAATTAAAGACGAAGTGTCTATTTATGTGAAAATTAAACTTTAAAGGTCTATTTGAGTGTAATTAAAATATGAAAAAGTTTATCTAAGCATAGTTCAGCTATTAAAAATTGTTGAATAAAATCTATAAGCTAGGCCTGTCAACTGACCAGGCAAGTAAAGCTGACCCTTTGGACTGAACCCTGGATATAATTTTTGTCAATTTAAATCAACTCAAATTAATATTTAATAATTAAAAAATATTTTTATTTTAATTTAATTATAAAATATAAAAATATTAATATAAAAATATTTTTTTTAATTTTTATTAGTTATTAACAATAAATATGAATAATCTAGATGAACCGGCCAAATTCTAGCTTGAACGAAAAATCTAAATTTTTAGGACCGCAGCCTGACCTGTATAAGCGTAATGTTGACTCTTTCTTTGTTGACTGTAATTTAGGTTAAACTTCCATTTATAGTTCTCCATGGAGAAGATGACAAAGTGACCGATCAGCAAGTTAGCAAAGAACTCTACAATGTAGCTTCAAGTTCAGACAAGACCCTGAAGCTTTACCCTGGAATGTGGCATGGTCTGCTCTATGGTGAACCCTTAGACAACATTGAAATCGTGTTCGCAGACATTTTCAGATGGTTACGGGAAAGAACTAACTTCAAGAATTAAAGGTCGGAGGTGGAGAGGAAGCTTGAAACTCATAATCCGTCTTTGACCAAGAACAAGTAGCTTTGAAACTATTGAAAGAGAAATATACTCCGAAACTATTGACTCTGAAAGCTTCGGTTTGGTTGTGAAAAACCCGTGTGTAACCCAGATATTTGACTTAGTGGTTGGTACATGATCTTTTCTTCGAAATGCAAATTTTGAACCTTCCTCTCTTGAAAAGAAATAAGGTTTATCATCGTTCTTAAAGAAGTAGATTCATGTCATGTTAAGTTCAGATTTCTCAAAATAATTTCATGGCCTTAATTCTTGAATTTGACCAAAAGAGGGCAAAAATCAAAACATAGTCACACATTTGACACCATTTGCTGCAGAATGTAATACCAGTCAACAAAATATCGGATCGTCTAAAACTGGGTAAATCTACAGATGACTGAACAAAGTTTTATCCGGTAAGATTTGCAGACATCTTAGCAATAACTGGACAGGTTTATCTCAGGAAAGTTCAGATCATACCTGTCGCCTGTCACCCGCTTGAACTTGCAGGGCCAACAAGAACTCCTTGAGCTGAGCCTTCCTTCTTGCTGCTGTCATCTTTCACCTCATTATCAGACTTTTTTATCCTAATTTTGTATTTGGTCTCGAAATCAGCGATTTCCTTTTTCTTCTTCTCCAGGGTCTCGTTGAGCCGAGCGATTACCTCCTCGAGCCCTTCTTTGTTTCGCTGCACAGCTGGGAGAACCTCTTTGATGGTTCTCTCCACCAGCACACCTCCAATCATCCTGTAACACCGCCTCAATGGGTCAAGCGGCTGGATGGCATTTATAACTAGTGAATGCTCACTCACTTCCATCTCCAACTCGGTGATCTTAGAATAAATTTGATTTAGTTCAGATCTTAGAGCTCCATACATATTTGCAACCACTTGTTCAGTTACAGGTTCCTTACTCTCAGATTTGCTGGCCATTATTCTCTGCAAACAAAGAGAATACTGATATTAACATCGGAACAAAAGAAAAGAATACACAATACGTAAATAGGCAAACAATGGATTCGAGAAAGAACAATAAATCTTCGAGACCAAACTTTTATGATTGAATAATATGAAGATGTATATTATACATTTCAGGTAAAACATCGACTGTGCAAAATCCTCACATGGCAGCACCGACGATGCCCAAGTAGGATTATTTGAACAACCACCATGATAACATATATGTAGCAATCTTTGAAAGCATAAACCATGAAAATTTGCATCCAGATGAACTAAAAAGGTCGAAAATCTATTCCGAAATGAAACTCAAACGACCCCAACCAAGCTTATTTGCCAGCTGAAGAATTTTCTCAGAAAGAAGTTAACAAAATTCATATACAATTGATCAAATTATTCTTACGTAGCCAACCTTTTGCACATTATAACAAAAGCGGAAAGAAAACCCATCTAAAAAAAAATGATATACTAATACACGAAAAGGAAACAGAATTAGGAAAAGGCCTCATATATCAAGTGATTAGGAAAGCAAAAACTATATGGAAAGAAGCTGTCCGTTATAAGAGAATCAAATTTGAAGGCAAAAGGATGGGTTCTAGCTATGTTACCCGGACTCTTCATCTTACTTACACTTATATCCAAAGTAGTATGATCAAATATATGGAAAACTTCAAAAAGAATTGAGCATACCCACGTCGAACACATTCCGATTCAACACTGGCACCTCAGTCTGGGTAAGATAGGATTCCAGTTCCACTTGGGCTCACCCCAAGGGGAAAGGGTGGGGGTGGGATTTGGATAGAGCTCCTATGTTTCGAGCTGTAGAGCATCTACACAATAATTCTTAACAGAAATACGATAAGAAATGAAAATTTGTCTCATCCTAATAAAAAAAACCCTAAAATATATCTAAAATTTGATTACAAAAATCAATTAAAAAATGATCAAGCTAATATAGCAAGTATTAAAATCAACTAAACACTGGTAAACTTTTATTCCTAAAAAACCTATAAGGTTTACATAATAAATATTAGTATCTACTCAGGATCAAAGTGTTAACAGTCAATTTTTAGACTTAGAAAAGAGATTCAACAAAGACCCAATGAAGAAATCGAAAAGTATAACAAAAGGCAAATTAAAAAAAAAAAAAAAAAGCTTAACCTGGGTCCGGGAGTTGGCGAGGTGGCTAGTCGGAGCTGAAGAGAAAAAGTCAGGAAAGGTTAAAAATGGTGGCTTTCATCAGATACGAGAGAAGATTGGGGGTGAAGTCGGCTGCCGCAAAAGGCTGGCTTGGAACTTATGAATATAGAGCCAAAAACTTGGGCCGAGTTCAATAAATTTTTTAAGCTTTTTTGGCCCATTTAATAAATAATATATATTTTTAAATATAAATATGTAATTTTTAAATATTTAAAGTTAAATTCATTTAATTTATTTAAAATTTAAATCTAATAATTATTTTATTATTATTTGAATATTACTTGTTTTCATCCAATTTAAAAAGTAATATCCGTTACATAGATGAATACTACAAATATTTGAATTTATTAATTCATTTTTTTAAAAAAATAAAAATATAAAATTAAAAAAATAGTTATATAATGAATATCAGATTCGGATACTTGAATTCGTTATCATTATAAATAAAATAAAATAAAATTTGAAAAATGTGACATCATCCAAACTAAAACTAAAAAGTATTTTGTGAATAAATATCTAAATCCTCGTACTAAATCTACTCTAAATTCATGATAGATAATAAATTTATTATTTGAATTTATAAATTATATAAATTCACCAAAAAAATCAAATAATATCGGATATTTTATTTTTCACACCACCCTAACACTAGAAAGATAAAATCGTAAGAATAGTATTAGAAGTAGTAATTAATATGTTTAGATTTTTAAAAAATATAACACCATTTACCAAAATCATTTTTAGTTCATATTATTTTTATCCTATTAATTTTTTTTTTGTTAATTTATTTTGCTTTATTATTGGTCCATAGAAAATGTATACTAATATGTTTGAATGAATATTTTTTTCTTTATTAATTTTTTTTGGTTTTTAATTTATATTTTTTTAATGATATCTTTTTTTTCGAGTTTGATTTCATTTTATTTTAAACACAATACTAATTAAAATATAAAATAATCCCACAAACCTTGAATGAATAGGTTTTCAAGTATATATTTTTTTTAATAAAAAAAATGAAAGATCAGTGGGCAAATTCAAAGTTTTTAGTGCAATAAATAATTTTAGGATTTAAGGTCAACCTTATAGTATAACTATACCACTTTACAGATTCAATTACCTATCCAGACCGAGCTTTTGACAAAAATTTTATAAATTCAAATTGATCCAACAATATATTATTATAAACAGTAAAACAAACTCGGATTGGCTCAAACTAGACCCAAACTTAGAAACCTTGCTCATCCTTGATTGTAATTTTTTTTTTCTTTTTATTTTTAATATGCCTTTAATATTTTTGCATTATATTTATTTTTAAAAGCACAATCTTAAGTCTCTTAGTAAAGGGGAAGGAAGGAGAGGGCAACAAAACTCAATCTCTTATCTCTATCAATTAACATACAAATTCATAAGACAACCATTAGCTAAGTGCAACCAACAGCAGCAAATACTCAAATTCTGCACCAACATACATTTAATTTTTGCCTCTACTACCCAACTAGTTTGCTTAACTTTTACAAATACTCCCCATCCTCGCCTTTATGCTTTTCGATTTGACTCCCTGACTGCCGGTTTCTCCCTCATCTGCCTCGGATTCCGAAATGCTTAAGGCCTTCTGAACAGCGAGTGGCAACCCTGAATCCGGTTAAAACATCTATAAACAAAGGACAAACTACTCTTTTGAGTGATGATCAATGCCAAAAGGTAGTAACTAATCAAAAACATATAATGTATACCATATAGAGACCTAGGTATATATAAAAGGGATTAAAAAAAAATGCTGATTAAATGGCATAATTGTGATTCAAGCAATGATAATCTAAACTTAGTTATATAAACCGAAAAGGATACAAAAAAACATGAAAAAGGAGAGGGAAATGGAAGCGACCTTAAAGTTTGATGCTATATCAGCCAAGCTCAAATAATCTTGTTTCGGACTTCTTCAAGTTTCTTCAGTATCTCCCCAGGAGTCCGATCCAACTCGTCTGCAATTTTTCTCTGCAAATCCAAAGGTAGGGTAGGAAATTGCTCACACAAATCCCCATCGATCACATCCTGCAAAATCAAATCAAACTTTCAAAACCAGAAGTAATATGATAAATAAAGTCAAGGCCATAACCCTCAAGTTCAGCCAATTTACTATATGGCTGACTACAGTTGGATGGTAATTTTTCAACATCATTTTTCAAAAATCAATTCTTTCTTTTGATAACATGAGAAAGAGATCGACAATGCACTAAGAAAATGTAATGATGAAAATGACAATTATCGATAATATAATGATCACAAATGGATAGATACAATTCACTTCAGCTTGTAAGGAAACCAGAGGTTCACCTTGACAGGGAAATAAGCAGATCTATAAGCCATATGGTCTCGTCCGCACAAGGGAGGGTGTTCTTGTCTCATATGCATCTCTAGGTGAGAAAAGAAGTCAACATCATCACGGGAAGTGAATGGAAGCAATGCCCCCAAGCTCCCCATTACTGTCCCATAAAGAACACACTCTCCACCACCTGGTATCAGAGACGCCTTCTGCAAGCAAGTTACCACATCTCCGATATGGAACTGAACTATCTGCTCTACCTTGTTAGGAGCTCCATTGAGCTTACCTTGTTCCCATTTTATCTTTCCACCGGTTGGGTCTTCCTCTATCTCATGTGATACATCTTGTGGTAGCCGCACAAAATAGACATTCCCAAATTTGTCCGCACCAGCCATGGTGTCAAAATCTATATGGTATGATGCAGTAAGCCATCTTGGAACAACATCATCAGCAAATATATACAGTTGATTTTCATCCCTCCTATACTTGCAAAAATGGAATGACTGCAATAGAGGACCATATTTATTATCGTATGAGAATAATTGACAAAAAAAAGCAAAACAAACAAATGCATAAAATCAAAGTGGACTATAGTTTAAGAACAGAGGGAGCAGTAAAAAGATCCTGCAAACTTTTCTAGCTTTCAGCCATAGCCTAAAAGGAATTGCTTCATCAATTTTATAAAACCCATATACAAGTCAATCATCACAAGAGAAGACATGCAAGCTAACAGAAAAATAAAATTTTCAAAGAAAAGAGCCTCAGACATGAGAATTCACAAAAATTCAAGAAACCATACCTCTTGGATGTCCCCAACATATATTCGATCACGATAAGTGTTGATAGAGACAATAGTGTTAGGGAAAAGCTTATTCTCACATTTCCTAAGCAGTCGCTTTTTCCCCAAGTCATATAATCGGAGCACAGGCCCTATCCCAGCAAGTAATCTTCCCTGAAACTGGCATAAAGCAAGAGGAACACCTTCCACTTGAGTCTTGTGCAGAAGTTCAAGAGATCTGCCATCTTCTAGAAACCTATAAATATGAATGAATCCCGCAACTAAGCTTCTTTTGGGCAAAAACTGAAGACCCTTGGCTGTGCCAACAGCCAACAGAGTTCCATACTCTTTATCGTGGAAATTCACGGTGCACACACTGAAAGCAGCTTCATTGTCCTGAAGCTCCAAAAGACAAGTTGTGACAGCTGTCCTTGGATCAAGAACTCTAATGCAAGAAACCCACTTGTTCGACTCTGCCTTTGGATAACCATACTGCTCATCAGAGAGGGGATCCTCTTTGTCTTCATCATCACCACCATTTTCCAATTGGTCCATATTACCATTACCATTTTCCCCCATTCTAGCAGCCTCGAAGCACTCCTTTCTCGCAGCTTCACGCTCTTCTGCAGTAAATGATCCTTGGTCACTCTCGATAATTACTAACAATTTCCGCTTTGGTTGCAAAACAAACCTTCTAGGAGTGTACCTCAAAGGAATAGCAGTTTCATTAAAGGTTTCACCAAGACGCTCAATGGTGAAAACCCTCAATGCATCCCCAGCAACAGCAACAACACCTTCGGCACACTGATCAGATGAAAATGATGCAGCAAATTCAAGTGTCTCATAAGAAAGGGGTGTTAACAGAAAATGTCCTTGGTGAATATAGCCAAGCCATGGTCGACTAGACAAGCAAAGCATTGCAGGTTGGCCTCTCACTTTAACAGAGAACAACTTTGGGGCTCTCAGCCCTAGGAATCGTGAACGGGAATCAGAAAGTTGCCCTGTAACCATATCCACTACCGTTCGGAACAGAACTCCATTCTGAAGACCAGCATTAAGGAAAAGATTGGCAGGGTGATCAGCACCATCCTCCCCACCAACTGATGCCTTAACTTCCAGGAAAAGGAGAGATTCAGGAGGTGAAGACACACTCTGAACGCTCAGAATCTGCATACAATCATCAGGATCCAAAGACAATATTCGGATTGTATTATCATATGAACCAACTGCAAGAAAACGGGACCTCTGTCTTCCTTCAGGAACAGGGGCAATGTCCAGGCATGCCACATCTCCAGACATTTCATGCTTCTCCACTTCCATCAATTGCCCAGTCATATCGACCTCAAAGTATATAAGCTCACCTCCACTCAATGCAATAACCACTTGAAGCCCATTTGAGCCAACCTTAACAATTGTCCTTTTCCCAGGAGTTCTCCACTCATTAATACGTCCATCTTCCCTTATATGCCTAATACCGTTTGGGTGAACTTGCATGAGTGAATCATCACCAATCAAGGAAACAGCAAGAGAAGGAGTAGTATCGAGAAACCCACTATCACTAACTTCTTCAACTGTTTCACCAATGGAAAGAACAAGAGTTGCATTTGCAAATGACACAACAATGTATGCGTCAAAGGCATCATTAGCATTTTTTTTCACTGTCCAAACAGCACTTGGGACACCAGGAAGCTGTGAGACAGCCATCTCGCTAACGGCCAAACCAGGCCTTAGTATCCTCAAAGATGAACGAGGACCACGCCCACAAAGTGAAAATATCTGAGGTGTTTCTTCCTCGAAGAGATTAGCAATTTTCATGTCCATTATTGGCATCAGGCTCTCAGCTTGGTCAATCCTAACTAGATTCTTAAGCCCCCTAGGCTGGAAAAACACTGGCTGGAAACCGTCTTCTGTTTCCATCAATGTAGATGATGAAGATTCAACATCAGGGTCATCCCCAATAGCCTGAAACTGATACAAAGCATGATTGCCAAACTCTGAAGCTGCAAACAGAAAACCAGTTTTCAACACACACATTGAAGCTGCAACTGGAATTGTATCAAAATACTTAATCTTCAATTCTGTAACTCCATCACTTCCATGTTCCAATGTAACCTTAAAAATATCCCCATATTCGGTCTGCAGAAGAAAGAAGAACATTGACTTCTGCTTATGTGTAGCCGCTGAAACAATCAAAACGCCACGTTCTTCCGGCAAGTCAGCCCGTCTAGGAATCACCGCTCTAACCTCTGGATGCCCCTGATTCTTATAAATAACGAAATTCTCTGCACAAACTAGAACTCCACTAGGCCCATCACCACCACCAGGCACTGTGACCAACATATTCGCCCCATTATCAACCTGTTCTGACCACTTCCTAGACACATGGTTAAGCCCTAAATCAAGTTCATAAAACGTCAAATGCTTCTGTGCATCACCAGCAGCCACTCCCGTGGAATCCTGATCGGCCTCCGAGTAATCCAACTCAATGGCAGCGAAAATAGGGTTATCGAAACCACAATCAACACCACAAATCGAGTAAACTATAGTATGGGACTTATGAGCTTCTAAAGGCGAAGAAATGGTTAGCCTAGCAGCAGTATCTCTATTCAAAACATAAACCAATTTCTGCTTCTCACAAGCACCAATCATTGCAGCTCTTCCTTTCGGGTCAATAGCTAAGTATTGACCCGGGACAATCCGGCGACACCCGGATTTGCCAAAAGTTTCTTGGTGAACTTTATCAAAAACGTTCTTTTCTTTATTGTATTCAAGGATAACGATCCGACCCGAATCGGACCCCACAACAATGTAGTCCTTCTGGGCTCCGGTTAGCCGGAACTGAGATAGGGAACGTATGCAGCCGAAAATTTCGACGGAGTGAAGTGTTTGGAGCTTACCCAGATCGTCAGGGCGGAGAAGGGAAAGGATCTTACCACGGGCGACGACAATTTCTTGGACTTTTCCGCCGGAGAAGTTTCCATTTATGGCGGAGACGATGCCGGTGGCTTGTTGAAGAGTTAAGTTGTAGAGATACATGGATGGTTAGGGCTTTCAGGATATTTTGAGATTTAGAAGTGGGGTTTGGGTTTTTCTTCTAAAAGAGGCTGATTCGAAGCTTTGTGGCAGCGAATCGTGAAATGAGAACAGGGGGATTTTTCCTTGTTCATTTTCTCTTCTTTTCTTTTCTTTTCCATTTTAAAAAATTGAGTAAAGTTCAAAAAAGAAAAGCAAACCCTAAAAGCCCAAATTGAAAGGGCCATGCCAAAATTGGATTTGAGTTTTAAGGATTTTTGGGCTCAATTTAGGCCTTCTATCTCTACTGTTAATTACTAACAAATATGGAACAGATATCTAGTTAACACCAATTTTTTATTTATTATATTAATTTTTTATCAAAAATTATAAAGGAATGCAATGGTTAATTATTCTTGTTTGATGATGTACATTTTGATCATTTTTATTTTTTTCCATTATCAAAAACTCGTAAAAAACCAATTTGATATGTGTGTGTGTGTGTATATATATATATATATATATAATTTTTTATTAATAAAATTTGAATTTTTAACTTTTTAATTTTACATTAAAATCATATACTTCAGTCAAATATATATTTTTATTAATTAATCATTTTATTTATTTAATATTAAAATAAATTTTTAAGTGTTCAAAATTTTATTTTAACGAATCGAAAACAAAAAAAATTAATAAATTTAACTTTTTATTTTATTTATAATATTTTAAGTAAATGAATACTTTAAAATTTTGAAGTGAATAAGTTAGAAACACAGAGTTTGTCTTAGATTTTCCTTATGTCAACCTTACTCTCTCATGAGTTTAATGGATACATAATAAGGCTAAATTCTATTATTATAATTCATGTCAATTTATAAGGTATTATTCATTTTAATCCATTAGATTTTAAAATTTTATTCATAAAATGCATTTTATATGTTAAGAATAGCATAAATATTTATATATAATCGGTCAAATTTTAATACATAATCGACGTGATTGATGATATCATCACTTATTTATCTTTCTCACTTGAAATGATTTATGTTCGAGGATGGACAGGCTACTACCAAACACCAAATTAACCGCTTCAAACTGAACCAAAAACTAAAGTAATTCCAACCTATCCTCAATAGTTATAAATGAAACAAATTTTTAGGTTACTTGGAACAAATCAAAAAGCAATTATCTATCATTTCAAAAGAATGGCCAAGCTGTCATGCTTGTTAACCATACCTTTGTTGCTTTTCTTCTTCATGAACAACATCAACAAATCATCCTCAGCTAGAAATCTTGGCAACCCAACTTCAAATCATCATCATCATCACCATAGGCATCACAGTATGATCTCATTTCTCATGCAAGATTTGCTCAATGTTACTCAGCCTGTAGCCACTAAAGTCACTAATCAGCTTCCGTTTTCAAAGCCTGTAGGCTTTTTCCCTCCTAATGGAGGCATCCCAATCCCTGAATCTGATCCAAAAGTTCCGGGTTCCGGATCGTCGTCGACTCGAATGCTCGATATTTCAAACCTCGGGTTATATTTCCCGGCTAGAGCCACCCTCCAGGAACTAGACTTTGGGGCTGTGGTGACCATCGATGAGAACTTATTCGACGATTGGGTCAATGGATCACCACTTGGAAAAGCACAAGGGCTTTACATTGCAAGTTCTGAAGATAATGAAACCTATCATATGTTGGCCATGACAACGTCGTTCGCCGACAGCAAATTCAAGGACGGCTTGAGGTTTTTCGGGTTACATCGGAGAGATGTTTCGGAGTCCCATATTGCGGTGATTGGTGGCACCGGGAAATATGTTGGTGCAAATGGCTATGCAACAGTTAAGGTTGTCGATTTGAGGTCTGATTCTGGAGCTGCTGAGAAGCAAGGAGTTAACAAGCTTCTTTCGTTCAATGTTTATCTCAGTTAAATATTAGCTAAGAAATAAGAATCCTAGTCTAGCCAGATTAAACTACATGTTATTATAAGGCTTCATTGTTTGAAACAAATTTGGAGTTCTGTTTGGTTTACAAAAATGTTAAGATCACCCATTTTTATATATTTCTGATTTAAAATGAAACCAAAGGAATTTTTTTTCACTTTCTTATGCTTTCAATTTCAGTTACTACTAGGGATGGCAGCCGGTAGGGGTGGGATGGATTTTTGTCCGCATTTTGGTTTCGATCCGACCTTCGGTAGCTTCGCCCTATACTTGTCTCGGACCGGAACTTGGGTTTTGGCACCCGAACCTGACTCTGAAGTCAAGAAATCGCTTCGACTCTGAACAACTATGTCTTGAAACTTAAGCTCCGTATACAAAAATTTACCAACTAAATCAAATATATGTGATAAAATCTAATAAATATTATTAATTAAAATATATAAACAAATAATTATAAAATTAAAAAAGGATATTTTAATGAATATTATGAGGCAGGTGAATATTATCTAAAATCGCCCGACCCATTCCCCAAAGCTTCCAATAAGAAATTGACCTGCCTTCTTTTCGAACTCAATTTTAAAAAAATAATAATAATAAACCTATACGGTTGGATCGGGTTGAAACCCGATGGGTTCAGGTAAAATTACCAACTGAGCAACCATTTGTAGTTTGAAAGAAATGAAGAACATGAATTTCAGATTTTTGGGTTTTTTTCCTTTTTCTATTTTCTCAGCCATTGAAAATAGAAATCCAAGAACTGCTACATGCACTTTCTATCGAACTAAGACTTCATTTTTTAGTGAATTTAGTAGCATCAAAGTTATTGAAACTCGATGGCATAAAACTTGGGATATAGCACCAGTACCACCCTGGTTTGAAGACGATGGAAATACAGCAAGGATCTTTCTCCACCTAATTAGTAGCCATTAGGTAATTAACCAGTAAATTTGCATATAGGATCTTTCATTTCACAGATCCTTACAGAAATTAATATATAGAAAAGAACTAAAGATTCATCGCTTCAATTATATGAAAAAGCAAATGAATAAGGGCATTTAAAGGGAAAAAGAAATCAAGATCTGGTGATTTTTTTATACTTGGAATTCCTTTAAAAAAAATAGAAAAACATAATTCTAGTGTTCTACACTGTTGACAAATCCTGATTGTTCTGTTTTAGTTAAAGCTTTGAGTTCAATGCAAGCAATGGTTTGGCTTTGACTAAATTGGAGGACTTTTAGCCAACGTCCGTGCTAGGCCAGATCACAGCTCAAGAACTTTTTTTATATACAAATATGAGTTAAAACCAATTGAGTGGATGAATTACCCAAACTTTGAAGAAGTAGTAAGACAAAGTTGGACACCATTTTCTCTGTTCATCAAAAAGTTTGAACTATAAAACGATTTTTCATAACCATAAATCATCTTTAAAGAGAAAAACTCAAAAATATAATAGCCAAATGAGATGGCCGAGTCAGTAAACATGGAATATTTCGCTTTGTAAAGTTTATAGACTTTTAATCAAATTTACAATGTGTAAATCCAACATAAGTTATGACTGAAACTTATGACATCATTAACCTTGAAATGAAGTAGCCTCTCTCTTATAAATTTTTTTCCATAAATTATTCAAAATATATATGTTGAAAAGAATCAAACCATAGCAACTCTATACCGTTGTTGTAACCATCCTGGTGATGGTATTTGTTCTTTTGTAAATCAACAACTATTCTATCATATCTGTATTAGGTTTTTCCAACTAGAGCACAACCCCCTCCCCCCCCCCGCCCCAAAAAAAAAGAGAAAAAAGAAAAAATGGTTTGGAAATTAGAACTACTCCATATCATCAAATCCACTTTCTCATCACGTACTCTTTAAAAACTATATATAAACTTGGAGGTTCTCTCAATCTCTTCATCGAATCTTTTATCTTTCGCTTAAAACAATCTTAAAAGTTCTTGAAAAACCCAACATGGCTAAAACTTCTCAACTTACAAGCAAAACATTCATGGCCACCATCTATGTGTTATTCTTGGCTATCAGCTTCCTTTGTGCCAATTCTGCAAGAGTCCTTGATGAGGTTGAACCACAGCCGCAAGTTGTTGAGACATCGAACCCTGGCACTTTGCCAAGTGGTCAAGTTCCTGTTGCCAGTGCCACCCCCAGTGGCCCGGAGGATGATGATGGTGTTGATCCACCATTGCCTGAAGCCCCTACTGCCGTGGCAGCTCCTGCTGCAGTAGGAGCCCCTGCTGCCGTGGCTGCCCCTGCTGCCACCGCAAGTGGCCAGGAGGAGGATGATGATGATGGTGCTGATCCACCACAACCTGAAGCTCCTGCCGCCGTGGCAGCCCCTGCTGTCGGTGTGACACCAGTAGCTACTACTCCTGCAGGTCCTGTTGCTGGTCGTGTGGCACCACCAATAGCTGGTCCCGGAGCACCATCGGCAACGACCGGGCTAGGAGCGGCCGCGGACACAAGTGCCACAGTGGCCAAACCTGGCTCACACGAACCTGCATTGTCCTTTTTCATGCATGACATCTTAGGTGGGTCGCACCCATCAGCCAGAGTGGTGACTGGTATCGTTGCCAACTCAGAAATCAGTGGCATCCCTTTCTCCAAGACCAACAATGACCTTTTCCCAGTCCAAGGCGCCGCTCCACTTCTAACTGGTAACAACATAAACAACCTCAAAAACCTCAACAACCTTATCAACCCCAACAATGTCCCTTTCCTCACAGGACTAAGCGGTGCCCAAACCAACGCTATTCTACAAAACACCGGTGACAACGACAATGTTTTGAATGCCGACAGCCAACCTTTTGTCACCGCTGGACAACTCCCACCTGGCTCACTTCAAAGGCTCATGTTTGGCTCTATAACTGTCATAGATGATGAACTAACCGAAGCCCATGAGTTGGGTTCAGCTGTGCTTGGAAAAGCACAAGGGTTCTACTTGGCTAGCTCTTTGGATGGTACGAGCCAAACCATTGCCTTGACTGTCCTACTGCATGGAGGTGAACATGATCGTGAACTCCAGGATGCCATTAGCTTCTTCGGCGTTCATCGGTCCGTGTCGCCGGAATCGCAGATTGCGGTTGTTGGTGGAACCGGGAAGTACGAGAATGCTAAAGGGTATGCCACGGTTGAAACTCTACTTCACCAGGAGGATCAACATATAACTGATGGTGTGGATACAATCCTGCATTTCAATGTTTACCTCACCGACTGATCATCTTTGTGGCTGCTTGTTCGTATATGGTTTCAACTTTCAATACGTGGTTTTAGTAAATTATAAAGTGGGATGTAACAATTTAAGTGTGGGTTTAATTTCATGTATCTTTGAAGCATTTAATGTTGAAACTTTAATGAGAATATCTATTTCTGTATATTGATTTCTGTTGTGATCTTGGGAAAGCTCAATCCAATCTCTCTTTTTTTTCTTTGGGGATTATAATTTTTTAACTTAATATATCTGAACTGAAATAAAAAATATATATCAATAGTCTTTGAACTATCGTGGTAATATAATGGACTAACATATAATTGTTTTAACATTTTTTAAGGAATCATTGAATTTTGAAGGAAATCAAGCGATGTTGAGCTCTTGACTGTTGCATTTTCAAATTAGAGTTGATTGACTACAAGAATTGGTATGAATTAGATGAATCAGTTTCAATATCTCAAGTTGTGCGTCTTTGATTAATAATTCTAACTAGCTTCATTTGCAGCTCTTCGAAAGTTGGATATCATTGTC
>JAQSVH010000002.1:1292763-1313019 GCA_029448705.1 Adansonia digitata | reverse complement strand
CACTCAAAATATCCTTATTATTAATAATAAGATTATTTAATAAAAGCAACAATTTAATTTTTTATTTAACAAACAATTTGTAAAATAGAAATTTATTATTCTATAAAAGATTGTAAGTTATAAATTAGTGTTAATGAGTATAATTTCATACTATATCTAACGTCCGTAGAGACTTGTTTATAAAAATAAAAATTTATAAAAAAAATATTTTGGTGGACATCAATTTAGAGGTAAATTTGTCTTAAAATAATTTTGAACGTCACTATCCCCTCGAAAGTAAAACTTTCTCACCCTTTTAGATGAGATTCATGACATCCCTTTGTGGTAATCTAATTAGTTTCGGTGATCCAAGATCAATATCGCGTAACACTCTTAATTTACTTTCAAAATGATTAAATCATCTTTAGTTTTAAAAAGATTACTCCATGTCAAACTCTCATTTACTAAATTCAAAAAACAATAATGCATTAAGTAAACTTTTCTATTTATGTTAGAGATTTTTGTGGATTGAGTCAAATCATGGCTTGAAAAGTTTTTACATTTTTTATGTAAACTTAAATCGAGCCCTTTCCAAATTAAAGAAAACCTTATAGAAGGCCCAAACTGGATGCAGAGCCCATGAACATGTCTAATTTATTTTATCATCTTCACTATCATCGTGCCATTAAACACGGATTATATTTTCTCTATTTATGGTAATGCCTAACAATATTTCCTTTCTAGGTGTCTTGCCTTGGAAGGGTTGTGCGTGCCTTCAAACTTATGCTTTGGTCACTCAGTCAATATTCAGGAACTGATAGGGAAGTTCAAGAACCTAGTGCTTTTGGTACTACGAAGTTCCTTCAATTTGAAAGAGGTCCTTGCCCAGGTTAGCCTCAACTGCCATAACCTTTTGAAATTAGGTATTGTTAATGCCCAAATTGAGGAAGATAAGGCTATGGGAATCGTCACTCTACTTCCAAACATTACACATTTGTATCTTAAGGGGGCACGCATCGATCGAAACAATTTAGTGACGATTTTGCAAGGCTGCAAGCAACTTGTCCATTTAGATGTCCGCAACAGCATAGGCTTTGATGAGGATGATGATGAGATCTTAAAGCTAGCTTCATTCATCCCTAGATTTATGAGCCAGGGTTCACAACTTTATGACGATGACGATCAATATAGTTGGTACATTGATCATGACACCGACGACTCTGATTGAAGCATAGTTTGGTATTTTGTTTCGCTGCTTGACAACTGCTGTGAAAATTTGTTATGTATAAATATAGAGCGAGATTTTAAGATATTTGACATTATTGTACAAAAAGAAAATCCGAAGACTTCATTACTATGATGGTCGGCTCTGATCGAGTATAGTTTGGCATTGTTAGGGTGTTTGAAAACTGCCGTGAAAATTTGTTAAGTATATATATATATATATATATATATATATATAGTGTGGGATTTTTAAGTATTTGATAATATTGTAAAAACACGGACTTTATTACTATGACGATCGATTCTGATTGAGCATAGTTTGGTATTGTTCTTGTGTCTGCAACTTACGTGATAATTAGTTATATATAAATGTAATGCGAGATTTTAAAGTATTTGGTATTATTATAAAAATATTTAAAGAATTTATTATTATGAGATTCGACTCTCGGGAAACTAATTATAATTAGAAATGTTCATAAGTTGAATTAATTTATAGCTCAAAATTTTTAAATTTTTTAACTATATTCGAATTTGACCCGGCCTAACCTAGCATGTAGGCTGAAATTATTGTTAACAAATGTTAAAATATTAAAAAATATTTTTATATAAATATTAATATATATTTATAATTAAATTTAAATAATTTTTTATTAATCAAAATATTAATTTAAGATAAAATAAATTAATCTGAAAAATGCCTATACATATCGACATTTTCAAATAAAGATATATTTGTTTAGACAAATATATAATAATTTATATATAGATATTTAAATTCAACAAGAAAAATGTTATCGAAATCTTTTTTAATTTTTGGTTCTATACCATAGTCAAAGTCTTTCAAGTTTCTTCTGTAAAGAGTTTGCTGCATATATTCTTTATTAAAGTTTGTTGATTGTGCAGTCCATTGGTCCTAGTGAACTGTTTTTTCAGTGTACTATGTAATTAGTTATTGGCTTTAATTGTATAATTGAAATGCATATATCAGTAACCTTTTTACAAATTGACGATAAGAATAGATAAAATTTTAAATATCATAATATAAATATATATCTTAAAATTAATTTATTAATATTAATACTTTCACATAACTTACGTCAATAAATCAATTTATTTATGTTCATAAAATTTTATATAATTTACACTAATAAAAATTTAATTATGTTTATATTGTATCTAAATCTTTTTAAATTTTTCTCACTTTTTAGAAAAAGTCATTGGATTAAATGATTTGGCCTTTTTATCGTTGTGGAAAAGAGAAAGAAAGAAATGAGTGGTGTTATAAAAATGAAATGACAAAAATAATGATAAAAGAAAGGGAATTGATTCTCCAAAAAAAAAAAAAAAAAGTTGACAATTACAAAACTAGAAAACTCTATTTTTTTTTGAAGAAAACCCTAATTTCTTTTTTTAAAGAAAACCCTAATTTCTTGATGGGTCATGGATCAATGTATTCCATATGAATTGTACCTTTCTTTATGAACAACTTTCAATGATATATTGGAACATTAATTAAGATATTTTATTTTAGTGATAACAAAGTTTTGGATGAATACGTAGATAAAATTAAATAAAAAGATTGATAAAGATGTCCACTTTCATTTAAAAATAAACGAAAATTCAATGATAATATGATACAAATGATGCAATTAAAAAAAGTTGATCATTTTATTTATATTAATTTATTATTTTTATTTTGATATACATACATTAAACATAAATAATTTAAATTGAATAAATCAACCTTATTTATATTCTTTTTATTTATTACATTATTAAACTATAATTTTTAATATAATTTTTATACAATTATAATATAATAAAATATTAATTTTTTAATTTATGTGATTAAGTTCAAATCAGCATTCTTTAAAAAATAAATATCGAAATAGTCAATGAAAATGTGCTAATTTTACACTGGTCAATTTTTTTTTAAAATCATGAATTTAGGCAAAAATGAGGGTTATGTTCAATGTTCTTCTTTTTTTAAAAAAAGTTATAAATAAACGAACATATTGAAAAGAAATATGCAAGGTTGGAGTGGGAACTTTCTGGAGGCACAAAAGCTTTTAGAAAAGTTGGAATCTACCATTGTTTTGGTCCCAACTCAATCTAATGACATGACAATTTAACCTAAAATTTAAAAAATTATTTATTATATTTATATATTTTATTAAATTATAAATTATATTAATTTTTAAATATATCTTTAATATATATTTTTTATTTTTATATTATATTTATATGACGATGTCAAATAGTAACCCTAAGAGTACACTGCCATAAATTTGGAGCTAGTACTGGCAATTACTGCTGTCGTCTTTCTTTATAGTCTCCATTTACTTTCAACAGCCATTTCAGCACTACTTTCTGTCAGCTCTCAAAACCAAAAATTTAATTGTCAAATCTTTCTCAAGGTAAAAAAATGGCTTTGGAGATCTGTGTCAAGGCTGCTGCTAGTGCCCCTGATGTCCTTGGAGACTGTATGCTATGCTGTCTTTCTCTCTCTTTCGCCTTGTCTTTGTAAAAAAAAAAAAAAATCATGTTTTTTCTTTTTTATGGATGATTTTATTTCTGGGTTTTTGAACTTTGGGTTGAAGGTATTTTATGCATTTTCTTAATGTTTTCCAGGCCCATTCTGCCAGAGAGTTCTTCTTACTTTGGAGGAAAAGAAGGTTCCTTACAAGTTGCACCTAATCAATCTCAGTGACAAACCTCAATGGTATATCATTCTCAGATAATAAAAGATCTAAACTTGTATGTGAAAATGTGAACTTTGGCTACTGTAAATATGTGATTTTGATCCTAAAAGTGTAAACTTTGGCTCTTTTTCTTGTAGTGATGGATTGTTTGGAGTTTTTAAGCAAAAGGGCTGCTCTAAATGTGTGATTTTGATTGTAGAAGTGTAAACTTTGGCTTTTTTTTTTTTTTTTGGTGCTGAGGGATTGTTTGGAGTTTTTAAGCAAATGGGTTTTTGTAGATTTGTGATTTTGATTGTAAAAGTGTAATCTTTGGCCTTTTATTTTGTGGTGATGGATTTTTTGGAGTTTTTAAGCAAATGGGTTGCTGTAAATTTGTGATTTTGATTCTAAAGTGCAAACTTTTGGCTTTTTTTTTTTTCCCTCTTGATGGGTTGTTTGAAGGTTTTAAGCAAATGGTTTGTAAAATTTTAGTATTTTCATTTGATTTGATTTGATTTTGAATTTTTGATAGGTTCTTGGAGATAAGTCCAGAAGGCAAGGTCCCACTGGTGAAATTTGATGACAAATGGGTCGCTGACTCTGATGTAATTGTTGAAATCCTGGAAGAAAAATATCCTGAGCCTTCTCTCAAAACCCCTCCTGAATTTGCCTCTGTGTATGCTATCTCTTGCCTTCTTCCTCCCCCCCCCTTAATTTAAAGGAATTACTTTGTGTTTTTTTTTATATTATATTTGCTTCTCTGGTACTCGGGCTCAGGTATGAGTGCCTGATACGGGTACATCTTTGACATGGTAAGTTGAATTTTTTTATTTTTTTTCATGTATTTGGAGGAAGGGTTATATTCCCATATTTTTCTCCAGAAGATGTGTTGTATATGACTGTCGGACATGGGTACTTCAAGAAAAATTGAAGATTTGGAGCAACGTAGATTTGTTTATTACACTTCTTGCTACTTCTAATCACCCAAGTTAACTTTGATAACCGTTGATTGGTTTGATTATCTTCTGCAATTTGAAAATTTTGAAAAATATAGAGAGCATAGTTGATTATCTGTTGTATTTTTGCTCATCTTGGGCTGTCACCAGCTCATGTCGTAAGGCGTTAGGTTAAGTCCTGCAACAGGTTCAATGCTCGTGTTAGTTGCCACCGTTGAGTTTGGAACCCTGAGCCTTGTCCCAAGAGGAAATCTTATCAACCTTTAAAAAAAAAAAATTGAGGGATTCTGTTGATATTTCTTAGAAAAGTTTACTGAGCGTTTTATTTCAGAAACCTATGTTGTTCCGAGTTTCATTGTTTTTGAATTATCTGTGTCTAACACCCGTGTTTGATACATATTTGGATGTGAATATGGGGATATAACCCTCTAAGGACCCTCTCAGTACATGGAAAAATTGAAAATACCCAAGTTGGATATATGCCCATATCTGACACTCACATTTGAGTTCGAGTAACATAGCTTGAAGTCTTTCAACTGAATATTAATCTTTATTCACTGTGATTGCAGTGGATCAAAAGTCTTTGGAACTTTCGTCACATTTTTGAAGAGCAAGGATGCGAATGATGGATCTGAGCAGGCTTTGCTTAATGAACTAAAGGGATTGGATGAGCATCTTAAGACACATGTAAGTGATAATAAATTTGACGCTTCTTTGTTCGTAGGTTCGTAATATTATTTCTTAATCGTTTTACTAAGTTCATCCTAATTTATCGGAATATGCATCAGGGTCCATTCATTGCCGGGGAAAAGATTACTGCTGTTGATTTAAGTTTGGGACCAAAGCTTTACCATCTTGAGATTACTCTTGGCCATTTCAAGAAATGGACTGTTCCGGAAAGCTTGACTTGCGTCCACAAGTACATGAAGGTATGCAGCTACCGTTCCGTACCAAAATCACCACTTTTGCAATTTATGACGTTCCATCAAAGCTTAAACAAAAATGTATGTTTCATCAAATAGGACATACTTCTTCTTGGAAGCTTGTTTAGTCGGTTTATATTGGTTTTTGTCTTTTTGTTGTTGCATTAGTTTTGATCCATTGTTGATTAGTATCGAAATTCGAAGCGTTCTTTGTATTATAACAAGCAGAATTAGAAGTAATATGGTACGTTTTAAGGTAGCTATACTAGAATCATACCTCAGTGGCTATATACGTTGCAAAAGAACATAATTCTGGCTCGTATAGCTTGATATAATAGAATATAAACTACTTTTGAATGCAAATTCATGATTTTGATTAGGCGTTCTGATTTTGAGGGTCTTTCAACATCGAGCTTTGCCATTGTGAACCCTAGCTATGTTGCTTTGACTTTTCATTTTACTCGTGTATGACATGTGTTTGAGCTACATTTGGATATGGGTATAAGGATATGATCCTCTAAGGATCCTCTAATTGGAAATTTTGGAAAAAAATTTAGCGTGTTCGTATTGGAGGCATACCCATGTTTGACACTCACACTCAATTCCGATTAACATAGACCCCCTAGCGTCACACCCCTACCTCCTTTAAAAGAAAATGAGAGAGTTTTCTGCCTGTCTTCTTTCTAGAAGCCGGTATGACTTTGGGGCTAATGGCATATGACAAGAACAATGAAAGTTATGCCATGCCTTGTATTTACGGATCACCATGATAAATCAGTAGTGATAGCTAGATGGCATATTATGTATTATCGCCCCCAGTGGCCATTAAGAGTTCTTATATCAAGGACCTACCGATCTCGATAGATTAAGAGTTCTCATATTATATTCTGTACCGTCATACTCGTGATGCATATTATAGCCGGAGGTTAACCATTGAAGACCATTCATTTTCGGGCTCGTTATCCTTTATCCTGGTGCTGTTTTAACCCCGCCCCCTCCTTATTTAGCATCTTTCAACTTTAGTGGCATCCGTACTTTTTAGTTACTTGTTTTAGAAATACTGACCGACTTACTAGCTCAAATTCGAGCTTTTGGTTCTCAAGATGACCTTAAATGCAATGTCCTTTCCCACTTATTTGCACTTTTATGCAAGTTGGAAATATTTATCATCGATCATGGTTATATATAATCTTGCTGAGTTTCGGGCTTACATAGTAGTTTCAATTGATTGTTGCTCAGTAATGTGGGGCTATCTTTCTCCGCTTCAATTTTGGAAACAATCTCTCTTTCTTTCTTGGCTGGTGTTCATCTAATATCGACTCTGTATAGAAGAAAATCAAACTTTAGTATAGAAGAAAATCAAACTTTCAGCTAACGGTGAAGTATATGTTTCCTGTTTCTTACATTGCAGTTGATTTTCTCTCGGGAGTCGTTCGTGAAAACCCAAGCTGCCAAGGAACACGTTATCGCCGGATGGGCGCCTAAGGTAAACGCATGAATTAGTTCAAAACAATAAGGTCTTCGATCTTTTTAGAGTATGAAACTATGAAGTGAGTGAGACTTTTATGTTAGGGGAAAAATAAAAAAAAGATAAAAAAACAGATGAGCACTGGTTTGCTTTGATCATCTATTAAGTGTTCTATCCTATTGTAAATCAGTAATGCGATATCCATGCTAGTATGAAATTACCGATTCTTGGTCTGATATTGAATGGTAGTGTTACCGATTGGGGTCGATTTTTCTTCCTTATTTTTTTCATTCTGAGAAGGAAGATTTAGATCCCGCTCTTTGAATGGTGGTGTCACGGCCTGAAGATGGTCCGTGCCCAAGGCTGCCTACTAAGTGCAACAGCTGCATAATACACAATTCTAGCGAGGCTTAAAAGGCTGACTCAGCCATACTTCGGCAGAAGTTTCGAGGTCTAAAGCCACGCGTAGCTGGGTTAAGTTTTCGCGTTTGACCCTTGTTCGATTGAGCCAAATGTTTGATGTTAATTAAACTAATAACGATTGACCCAAATGTTCGATGTTAATTAAACTAATAATATGAACACGACAGTCCGGCTCCTGCCCTTGAGATTTCAGACTCTGCTTATTATGTTAAATATTCTACTATCGAATGACTCTTAATAAATATGAAAGCCAGAAGCCATACATTACTATTTAGTATTTAAAGAAAAAGGAAAAACAATAAGCCTTACATAACGCAATGGCTGTTGTCTTATGGTTTTGATTTTTTTTCATCATAAAGAGTTACTGTAATTGGAATATAAATAGTAATTTATAACTGTTAAACTCATAGTTGTAATCTTTATGTATATAAATTCAATTTATAACTCAAATAATATTTTTTTCATTTATAAATAAGCAGAAAGTATCATTAATTATTTTTTAAAAAAATAATCCTATAAAATAGAGAAAAAAAATTGGGTTTAGGTGACCAAATGTGGGGGGCGAGCGAGTTCTGTATGAAGCAGGCGCAGCGACAACTCTTCTCGGTAAATGTTTTATTTTGGGTTAATTAGGTAAATGACGCATGCACTCTTTATATATTCTTTTTCAAATTACATGAATGATTTTTATACTATACCATTTTTTTTTAATCATAGAAAGAAAATTTAGATCTAAATAGATACGTATTTTATGATTTCTTTAAAAAATATAGATATTTCATGCGTCAAAAATATCACATGCCATTAAATAAATATTAAAATGGTATTTAATATTTAATGAAGTCGTAATATATGTCAAAATTATTACATATTATAATTAGATTAGATGATAAATATTATATTAGTATTTATTTGATGTTAATATAGAATATTCATGTATTTAATGAAATTATAATACATAAATTTATTTGAATGAAAATTTTCCTCGAGTAATCAGACAAAAAAAATTGTATGCTTCAAAAGCTATTTATGTAATCAACCCTCTTTTTAAGGGTTTTTTTTTTTTCGTGGAGATCGAACCCTAATTGATAAAAGAACAATAGTACAATCGGTTTCTGAAGCAATACGTACGGGAATTGAAGTTCTTAGCCCTAATTGCATTACCGTTTACAACAAATAAGCTTAATTCCAAAGGTATCAATCAATCCTTTTTTTTGTTCCCAAGATGTTACAAATAACCATATTTACAGCTAGAACAATTGAACAATGTCGATACCAGAAATGCATTGTTAAAAAAAAAAAAAATGGTATTTTCGAAATATTTTGCTTCGGAATGCACGCAACTTCAAGACTTTCGGAACAGCAATGGCTCCGATTGAGGGTCAATGCATTTCGAATCGAAAGGCTCGTTATTATTACTTGATTCAAGCTCTGCGACTGATGAATCATCTCCTCTTTGTTTCAATAATCGCTGGAAGAAACTCGGATTTTCTTCAGGTGATGGATTTAATGCCTTAGGAGCTTTTATGCTCTGAACATGTTGAAGGCAAACTTGGACAGCATCATGCACTCTCACAAAGTACCATTCTTTACCGATCAACTCTACCACACCAGATTTTGACAACGTCGACACAACCTCCTAGTTCGGATTGGAGATGGCTATCTGCAAAAGGTTCGAGTCTTAAAACTTTGATATAAATCTCGTAGTCTGTCAAAAACATTCGGGATTAATCGATAAGAGTACTCAACCTGGATGTCTCGTGATTTATATTCCTGGTGCAAGTCTTTCAGAGCTTGGACAGCACTAGAGTCTATGTATGTAATAACTGCAGTAAAATCAAAGGGAATGTCTTTGCTTATAAGAAACTGCACTCTCAACAAAATCTCGATTTATGCAAGAGAAGAAAGAAGCAAAATTTGAATCCCAAGCTTAAACTAGTTGGTTCAAATCCCAGCACCTACAATTTTCTGACACTATTCCCAGGCTACAGCATCCTTGGTACCAAAAAAAAAGCAAAAGTTACACAGAATCATCAGATGCTCTAGTAACCCTCGAATCCCCCAAGTGTCGCAGCTATGTGTATATATATATATTAATACTGCAAAACCATAGGCAATAATCTTTGGACATTGGGCACAAAATGATCGTCTTCCAACATAACGAGTGTTATTCTTGGAATGAACAAGACTTACGTGCCATCTCCAAAATCACAAAATAAATTCTTTCGACTTCTGGTCCACGTCTCGTCGATTTATCAACCACAATTTCATATTCTCGTAAGCTGACAGAGGAATCAACATTATGAGAATTTAAATTTCAAATCGGGAAATCAAAAGTACACTCTAAAGAAGTTTTGGGCAAAGGAAATTCACAGATGCTAGGTACCAAAGCGGGTTTTATTTATTGAGAAAAGCAGGAATGATCACCTATCTTTGATGTAACTTATATTTGCAAAATATATAGGTGCATCGATACGAACAATCACGATTCCATTGTACGTATATGCTTCCGGATATTGCTGAATATTCCTGTAGACTGTGGTGCCCGGAAGACGCCCCAAGACAGCTGCAGTGCCAGTGGACAAATGGAAGAAAAGGAATGTGGAATTAGAATTTTACAACAGGTTATATAATTGTGCATAGTGGAAAGGTGAAGAGGAATATTGAAGGTGACCCTGACAGATAATCCAAGGCACTGGGTATCGTTAGAAAAAATGAAGTAAATTGTCATCAACGATTGTGAAGACAAGAGATGACAGTGATAATCTCAGATCATCTAGTTCAGAAAACGCGGATATTGAAATGCTATGGAAAAAGTGCAACACACGACATAATGAGATGCATGGAGTAGGTGACATCCACGTACCGATATGATGATTTGCTGATTCGTGAATGACAAAGGCAAGTGAAACACCTACCTGAAATGTCAAAATAAAATTAAAATTATACCTCTTGTGAGATCTATGTTACTTATACTAGGAGGTGAGTATTGGACATGAGTAGGATAAAATTTTTTTAAGTTTTTCCATATATTTTGAGGATTGTACCCCTATACTCATGTCCGAATATGTGTCGAATGCAAGTACTTTAAGGAAAATGAACAGTCAGAGTAACATAGTACGAGCTTTAAGTCCCGAAGCAAAATTCAACCTTCGGGCTTCAGAGTTGATAGATGAATTCGTTTTGAAAGAAAAAAACAATAATAACAGCAATAACAAGTACAAGTGAGAAGGTGTAGGGGGTAAAATTTTCAAGCAAATCTCAAATATAACTTTCAGATGCATGCTCGTAGCACGTAAATATAAAAATGCCAAATATATATATAATGTCGATTGTTTAGCATTAAAAAGTTAATGCCTGTAATGAAAACACTTTTAAAGTACTTTACCCCAACAAGGACACCAATCTCAATTCCAAGAAACAATGTTGTAGCAGTGGTAACGGTCCAAAGAAGAAAATCTTTCTTATCTACACCCCATAAGAAAATTGCCTCTTCATAATCGACCTGAAATTTCAGCCAAATATCTGATTAAACATATCAATTACTTTACAGCATACCAATATCTTTTTAGTCTGGTTGATTTGATATGTGTTGCAAACAGTAAATTGTATGGTCCAACATCCATTGAAGCATAAAAATGCAACACAATCATCTTGTTTGAAAAATGTTCAAAAAAGGCTTGTCTCCTACTTACCAGGGTTATAACAGCAGAGATTACTATAGCAGCCAGAGCACACTGCAGAGGCGACAAAGTGGACATACCAATAATTAGCATTCATAATAATAGCTCTTCCAAATACTAAAATGAAATTGAGCTATAAACAACAAACAAGGAAATCAGACATTTGAGTCCATGGATCCCACAATATACCAGTGAATTCACGTGGTGAGAAAAAAAAAAGGCGTAATGGCAGACGCACGCAAAAGGCAATTATTCAAATAACTAAACCATAAACACAAACTTGAGTACTTACCTGTGGTATGTACACAAATAATGGAGTCAAGAACAAAAGTGCACAACCCATTATGATTCCTGTTATAATTCCAGATAAGCCAGTTTTCGCCCCACTCTCGTGATTCACAGCTGACCTGGAGAAGGAACCTACATGACATGTACAACAAAAAATTCAATTAACTTGAGTTTGCAACAAAAATTTCAGTACACAAATTCTTAAGAACGGAATTGAACAGTAGCAACAGAAACAGCCAAACACAGAATCAAGACAATTTTTCAATACATAGGCTCTCACATGTTATGGGGTATGCTGAAAAGAATGACCCAAAGATATTTGCGACACCAAGACCAAACAACTGTTGACAGAGAAGAAGATTTCATTATAGCCTTCCTTGGGAGAAAATTTGGCAAAGACAATACTTTACTACTAACTTTCCAAGTGTAAACAAAATTAAGCACTCAGCTGTGCAGTTGAGAAACCTATTGAACTTGTAGTCCTCACGAACAGTAAAACATAGCAGTATACCCTCCTTTATATATACTGACAACAATACATCCATTAAGTACATTATTTCCAATTAAAACGATTTTCTTGACCATGTGAATCTACACCAAGGAACATATTCATATGTGAATGTTGAGAGGAAGCATTTAAACCAGGAGAGAGGGACAGAGAGATTTGAGATGTTGAAACTGAAGGTTCATTAGTTCTAAAAATAGAAATCATGACAGTTAAAAGGCCGTAGAACAAACAACAGCTTATGTAGTATAGACCTAGATGGTCTGATCCTGTGTAGGAAGACCTGGCAATGGCATGTAGGGGAACGTGAACATGCAAGAGTGAATTAATATAGAGAACAACATCGTTTTTTAATAGAGAAAAGATTAATTATTACAACAGAAGTACAGAGGGAGTTGTGCTACATTTTTACAACATACCTCTTGATTTGAATCCAGCTCATACCCATTTTTCGCTGCCAATGCTTTGGCAATGCCAACAGATTCCTATGATTCAAAAATGAAAAATTACCATTAACGGTCACAACTCTAATTGAAACATATATTCCTATAAGCAGAATGATTCATATAACTCCTTACCAAGATGGCTACACCAGTAATGAGAAGTGCAGTTGGAATTAAGGACTTCGCATACTGAAAACTTTTAGGGATGGAAAAGCTGGGAAGGCCCTGAGGTATATCTCCTACCTAAATCAACAGTACAACATTCTTTATCGGCTCTGGTTAAGAGAATGTCTCCAATTGTCATTTAACTAAACTAATTAAGCTAAGATATAGTTTTCTTGTGACTGTTACCTAATTTAATATCCAATAATTTGAAGCAAGTTTATTCATGTCATTCTCACCAAAGTAATAGATGATGGATGATATATCTTGACAAAAGTTGTACCCAGAACAACCGCTGTCAGGGGACCCATTGCTTTCAAGAACCTCAAGTGCTTCCTTGATTTTCCCTACACAGTGATACAAGGAATTTATTACCAAAAGAAAAGACACATTTTAAGAGAAAGATAGAACGGGATTTTGGGCTTGGGGGAGAGAGAGAGAGAGAGAGAGAGAGAGAGAGAGAAAGGAAAAGAATTTTGGTACCAAATGCTTCACGGTCTGAAGTATCACAAGAAGTAAAGATCCCATTACAAAAGGAGGCCATGAGAACTACAAAATGAAAACACTACCTATGGTTAAACAAAGGAATGAATGAGTTGTAGCAGAAATCATAAACACTCATCGAAGCTGAAGGAGAATACAGAGATATTTAACCAATTACAATAAACAATGCAACCAAATAGAGAGCAAAGGACGATTAAGAAATTATTCAGCAAATAAGCAAGATCAAAGCCAAAACCCCATTCCAGTTAAGATTCCACGAGTTTATGATCTATCAAATAAGAAAACTTGGCTGGGGCCAACAATTGTAGCTATTCAAATTGAAAAAGAGAAATTGATCATGCCTAACATGAGAACAAAATTGACAAGAGTTCAAAACTTTTTTCCACTGCAAGATAAAAATTGGAAGTAGCCAAAATTTTTTTAAATGGTGAGAATATATGCAATTTGTTGAAGATTGGAATGAATTTGTCAATTATACATTTAAGAAGTAGATGATTTCAAATGCCAGTGATGAGGATAATGCCATCTTCAATCAATGTATCAATATGCAGATATAGTACTGTAAATTTAATACCACTCGGGCATGCAAAGACTACCTCATCAGCTCCAGATATTATGCTCTTGATTATTGGAACAATCTTGCTGCTTCGATCAATTTCATACCCCAAAAAGTATTTTCTTGAGATAAACCAATTACAACGGCTGAAGCTGTCGTGAAGCCAGAAATCACAGAATGACTAATGAAACGGATAAGCCATCCAAGCCTGGAAAAGGGGAGAAAAGATAGATGAAAATTTTCCATTTTATAGGCAAAGGGAATGGAAAAGATGATTGTAACGTAATGCAGAAAAAGGTTCTAGATTATAGTTCTACACTTCTTTCCATTGTTTGATAAAACCAACATAACCTCATTGAAGTTATAACAAAAGAGTAAGTAGGATTGTCAACGAAATTGCATAAAGCCCCATTCTCAGTTCTGTAACCCTACAAAAAATGGATAAGCTAAATGTGAAATAGTTGGTTAAAACGTGGTAATTCAGCTTGACCTTGTCCATATAAAAACAAATCTATAAAATCGGCTTGGAGTTGATTTTCATATCACTCTAATTTTACCCTCAATTAATGTTTGAAAAATGTAAAATAGTAAAATATTTGCCACTGGCATTTTATTTTCTCAAGTTAGGACATTTGGACTCTCAATTTAAACCTGCTGATATTTGTTGATAATTATTCTACGAAAAGCAAAATTTCAATGCGAATATTCAGCCAGTTGATAACTATTTGAGATGGCTGGGAAGAATATAAATGCATACTTGCATGATACACAAATTATCAGTCACTAGTTTTTCTAAGAGCAAACTTTCAGCTCGAATATTCTGCTGGTTGATAACTCTTTGAGATGGCTGGGAAGAATACACGCACATGCTTGCAAGATACATAAATCATCAGTCACTGGCACATGCAAAAGCAAAGGCAAAAGCAAAATTTAGATGACAAAAGAGATCAGTACTACCTCAATAGCCCCATTATGCATTCCAGGATCCCAACCATCAATGCCAACAATATAGCAATTTCTGTGTATAATGCACCCGATGAATAAGCAATTCCATCTAACACATTAGAGACCAGGAGGGAGACCAATGCAACTGGACCAATTGCCGGCTGCTGAGACGACCCGAATAATGCATAGATAAATATTGGCACAAATCCAGAGTCTGCCTTGCCAAAACCACCAAAAAAAAAAAAAATGAGGTGAACAAGATTCAAGAAAAATGGATTGTTACCTAAGCAACGTTTAAGAAGACAATAATCGGCTGTTGAATGACACCGCCAAATAATAAGAATAGCTCAAGACAGTTATATATATATTCAACAATAGCAACAAAGAAGTTTTCAATTTAAGAATTGGTCATGCATTGAAGATGCATATCTCTGAGTACTGTGTGGAGTTAACATGCTATCATATAGAATCTTGGATAGCGAAAATTTAAAGAGCTCCATCTTTCTACAAAATTAAGTGTATGAAGTCAAGTTGTAAATTCTTTGTCCCTTTTTGCACTCTTTTACCAAGAAAAATACACAATTACGTACAAAGTTGAGTTGCAAAACTATTCCATTATTTCATAACAAAGTTCTTTAGTATAAACAGAATCCAAAAGAATTTGATTTGGTAGTCACTTACACAGCCCATATATTGGTTCAAGCCCAGCTAGTTTTGCATATGACATTGCCTGGTGACATAAACAAGAAACAGTCAAAACCCCTAGTCAGACATTAACATAATAGATAACTTTAACAGACAGCTGAATAAATCTCAAAAAAAGAAGTTGAGTCCAGGAAATTAGGAATTCATAAAAAATTACAAGCATAAAAAGGCCAATTTTTATATCACAAAAATAGATATCCTATCAATTCCACGAACTTCAGAATCACTTTGAAGTAAAATATATATATACATATACACCAAAACCACGAATTTAGAATCCAACGCTAAAGCAAAATATGATCTTTTCACTTTGATTTTTATTGGTAACTTAAAGAAAAATTCCAATCAAAGCTTTTAAAACAGTGATTGAAGTAATGCAAATGAAGTTAAAGCAGAAAATGATCCTTTCACTTTGATTTCTAGCAGCAACCTAAAGAAAAAGTCAATTAAAGCCGTTAAAACAGTGATTGAAGTAAATCTTTTCCAATACTACCCAAAAACAATGAGAACAGGCAAATGAAGCTAAAGCAGAATATGATCCTTTCACTTTGATTTCTATTGGTAACTTAAAGAAAAAGCCCATTAAAGCTTTTAAAACAGTAATCTGGCAATAATCGCAAATTTAGAAATCAAATCAGTCCAATGATCCAATCAAACAATTGAACCAATCAGAAAATTTAAATATGTAAAATGCGTTCTGATCTAACCACGAGGTCAATTTAAGAAAAATTTATGCGCATGAGATAAGCATTGTTGAAATAGGAACTACGCAACTGTAAAACGGAGAAACAGTCCTTTTGGTTGCCTCCAAAATGACGGAAACCGAAAGGAAAACACAAAACCTAACAAATCTGTTTGGTTGCAAAGAAAATATAAGAAAATAAAAGAAATAAAATTCAACAAAGAATTAAAGCTAGCTCATATGAGCTTTAACTGAACTGACCACAGCTTTAAGCTTGACAACTTTTTTGAAGAAAACGAAATATATTCAATATGTATAACTATAATAATAATAGATTATATTTTCTTTTTACTTTGTTTCTTATTCGTTTCTTTTTCCATATTTTCTCATCAACCAAGCAGAATTTTATATAGACCTCCGTTTCGCTTTCGAAAACTGAACCGGTCATCAAAAAGAAAAACTGAACCAGAAAAATGAATTTTAAAAGTTCGTTAAGAAAATCCGTTAGTAAGCTAAGCAGACGGTGCCCAAAAGAACGGTATACTAAAGGTCGCAATTCCGTTTTTCTTGTCTTTTTGCATTTTCCTTTTCATTTTCACAGTAACCAAACAAAAAAAAAGTTCACACACCGTTTCTTTCTTCTTCTCCTTTTTTTTTTTTTTTCTTTTTTTCAGGAAGGAAGGGGAAGGAATCACCTGCGGTACCAGCATAATACCAACGGTAGTACCAGCCATGAGATCAACCTGGAAATACTCCCGCCATCTGTAAGTCCGAATCCAACGGCAACAAGGAAGAAACATCTCGATCCAATCAATAAATGTCATCCGTTTGATCCTCCCTAGCCATCCAGAAAACAAAGAATTAGACCAAAATGAAGATGAAGATGAAGAAGAAGAAGAAGAATACCCACCGCCCAAGCCTCCACACGACGTCGTGTCCGGGTGCCGGAGCGGAATAATTTTAACTGGTCGTGTAGGCATGGTGGAGGATCCCGCAGAGGTGGTAGAAGAAGAAGAGTAAGTTAAGTCGCCGGCACTCGTGGATGCGTAGGTTATCTCCATGAGCACCAACAGTGCATCATTGATTTAAGAACCGGCAGGGGGAGAGGGACGTGGGCGGGGCCGCGAGGGAGGCTGAGTTTTGTGGCGCATAATAATTGGGAACGTGCGGGCCAGGCCGGATAATACTATGAGGAAGAAAACAGAAGTCGAAAGACATTACATACGTGATTGAACAGAATATGGCGGACGTTTTAGCGGGGTGTTAAAAGCTCTCCGAGGGTCGGGTACGTAAAATCGATTTTGGATAATTTTTTTTTTTTTGTAAATTTAAATTAATTTATATTATTATTTTAATAAGAATTAAAATAATATTTTTATTTAAAATTAAATATAAAAATATATTAATATAAATATAATATTTTAATAATATAATTGATAATGAAATGAGTTTTTGAATTTGTCTAAACTTAACTTTGATCTAGATAAAAAATTTTATAATTTTTTAGATTATAGCTTGCCTCGTAAAAAGGTCGCATGTAACAAAAAAAAATTAAAACATGAGATAATATGAAAATAAAAATTATTAACGTATTAAAATTTATATTAATATAAAATATTTTAAATACGATTATAACACAACAAATAAATACGAATTGCCAAGCCTAGCAATATTAGTATGTGTATGCATGTTGTATTTTGTGTTTTTTTATGTTAATTGTGGAAAAATAAGTAAAATATAAATTATTAAATATGATAAAATCTTAATTATAAATACGATACTTACATTAAACATATCATGTTAATCATATTAAATATATCAAATTATGTCATATTTTTTATTATGTTAGAAATTATCGAGTTTATATCATTTTAGCATTTCACAAGGTTTTTTTGTCAATGCGAAAATGGGGATTTTTTTATTGATTACTGGTAAATCGTTAATTATATTTGTATACATAGAAACCGAGATTTTAACAATAGACTAGAGTGTTAAATCAATAATTTCGGTAAATCGTTAATTATATTTGTATACATAGAATCGTTAATTACCATTTTTTCAGTTTCAGGTTTTGATTTGTATTGTTTTCAAATTCTTTATTTAGGTTCAGTTCGTAAAATTATTTTATTATTTTTAAAAATATTAAAATATTATTTTTATATTAATATTTATATATTTTTATAATTAAATATAAATAAAATTTATTTAATAAACACTGATTTGAACCGGACAAGCAATCGATTTTTGAACATGTCTAAGTTCAATGGATAAGTTGAGATTTTTATATTTGCTAGTATTTAACTATTTATACCTGCTAAGCCTGTCAAGCTACTCGACCAACTCAATTAATATTGACTCAAGTTTGAATAAAAAATTTTTTAATTAAAATTATATCAGCTCAAATTATTATTTTTTATTTAAATTTAATTATAAGATATAAAATAACTTTTTATTATTTTAATATTTTTAATTTATAAAATATACTTTCAATATAGGCTTGAGTAAAAAATATTAAAAATTTTTCAAATTACAGCGTGTTTCAAGTCGATCCATCGTCAAATTTAATACCTGCGCTTCATTTTGAGGATACCTGAAATTTAAATTTTCCTAAGGTCAAAGAAAGATTAATTGATATATATATATATATATAAGAAATAGTTATACATTAAAAAGTTAGCATAAATAAATAAACATTAATTAAAAATCAGATCGAATTGTCCGATTGAATTGATTGTACAGAAAATCAGGGGTTTAATTGATTCGGTATACTATATAGAACTATGTATAAGTTGACTAGTAAGAAACCGATTTAACTAACAAAACCTGTTAAAAAAAAAGTATGTAATAGATAAAAATTTGAATATTTAACTTTTTAGTTTATATTAAAAATTATATCATTAAGTTAAATATATATTTTTAATTAATTATTTATTATATCTAATATTTATTTAATATTAAAATTATTTTTTAAATATTTAAAATGTAATTATAATAAATCAATTAATTTAATTTATTAAACTAAAAATAAAAAATCTAATTGATTTGATATCGAATCCCATTGTTTAATCTTTGTAAATAAATAAATGATGTCCGTATAGAGCTAGTAGCTCCATAGTTCCAGGAATTTTGTTTTTTATAAAGGTTTTGTCGACGTCGGTTCTTATAAAATTCTTTAATATTAGTTAATAAATTATTTGATAATATTATTATTTTAAATATGACAATTAATAAATTTTATTATTTTCAATACATAAAATTAAAAAAAATATTAACAACAATGCTCCAATGATGGTCGATCTATCCACCGACAATAAAAAAGTTTCCCCAGTTTTTTCACGTTCTCGAAAATTAAATTTGATACTTTAATCAATAATATTATATTTATATATTTTAATATGTTATAATTATATTTATAAAAATTTTAATATATTATTAATTTATATTATATATATTTATATATTAATGTTATTTTTTTATTTTTTATGTTATATTATATTATAATTTTTTTTATCATGTTTCGAGTAATGACGCCTAAAAAAACAGACATGGTATGCCGTATGCCCATGTGAATCAGACTCAAGGCCATCCTTTTTAGGTTTTAATGGCCGTAAATCAATCCTCAACTTGACCTTGTCCATGAATATTATAAATTATCTAAACCAAACCAAAGAGTTGCAACTTGGAAACACAGGCTAGGGCGGAGAAAAAGAAAATCGAAAAACGATTTTATTCGTAATGTATGGTTTGATTTTAATTTGATTTGAATAATAATTAAATATATTTAATTTAATTTAATTTTTAATTTATAAATTATAAATCGTAATTATTCAAAACAGAATGAATTTTATTTTTTATAATATAACAATGTATATTTTATTTTTAAATTAATGAAAAAATTTAAAAATTTTATAAAAACATTTTAAAAAACTGATAAATTTAACCAATCCAAACCAATAAAATTTAATTTGTGTCTGTTCAATTTTATAAGATATTTGCTTTGATTTCTATTCGATGTTTTAAAAAAACCAAAATACTGCTTATTAACAATGATATTTTTAAAACCAATTCGAACAATTATCACTACTAACCCACATCCCAAATAGGCCCTAGGTAAAATTTGTTTGTCCAA
>JAQSVH010000002.1:1260845-1272299 GCA_029448705.1 Adansonia digitata | reverse complement strand
ATAAATGAAATGGTTTTTCACAATCTTAAAATGTTCTATTTGTCACTTTTTTTTCTTCAATAACCCTCACATGCTTGCCATTGAAATTGTTCTTAATACATAATAAACAGATTATTAACTTTTGGGGAAAAAACAAAAAAGCAAAAAGCTTCGATGTTTTTTTATTTTGATTTTGGAACTCCTAAGCTTTTTATTTTTCTCTCTTTTTAAGGTATTTTTTTCCTCAAATTAACAAAATTTCATGATGGAATTTTATATGATGAAAAGGGTAGTTGGAAAGCCTTGCTTGTTTGCTTTGTACTATTGCCAATAGTTTTAGGCAGCAATGATAGGATAGGGGACACTATTGTAAATATAACTTTCAGATCTTCACAACAATTCATTGTCAGATTTTGCGGTGCATAATTGCTCTATATTGAGAGTAATCAAGGACTAATGGGAATTGGATGGCCAAGGCAAATATAATATGACTACTTTACTTCATTGGATCAGAGCTTAAGTGAGTTGCAGGGGATGCTACATTTCTGTCATAACATTCAAGTTGTGGTAGCTCTATTTGAGGCTGAGATTTTTAACTTTACTATTTACTTCTATTTGGGTAAGGGAGATTATAACCCTGCTCGAAGAGGGAAGGATAAATATTTACCAACCGCTGTGCAATTTTATAGCAGGAAATATAAACATTGTTTAGATCCCAAGGTTGAGATTATAAATGAAGGTTCGAGGATTTGATATTAGCCATCTACGCTCCAGTTATACAATTAGAGTGACACGATTAAAATAAATCTACACAATTAGAATATAAGAACTAAAACCGTCATTTATATCGATTGAAAAGCATAACATCACTTGGATGTTTCAAGCTCGAACAGGTTGCAAGCTTTCAAATTCATTAAATCCAAGATTTCAGTAGATAGATTCACACTTAAAAGAGGACCCTTCTTCCCAAGGAACACGTTAGTAAGCACCGTCTTGGACTGCATCGATGCCATCAGCAATTTCACCCCCTATTGCAGAAAACAAGTTTAAGACAGCATCTTATTATCAAAAATCAAAGATTGTCAGACTAAAACAAATTAATTTCATGTAATGGTAAGGGATCCTCTTACCACATTAACTCCCATTTCAATGACTTTCTCTTCAAGAACCCCAACATCCTTAACGTTGAACTTGTTGAGCAAGGTGATATAGGAAGTAGTGGACATTGGCCTCACAACTCGATCATCCATGATCATATCTGTTACAACTCCCTTGACATAACCTCCCTCACCCGAGGATGAAGCCTTGTTTGTCTGATTAACAACCAATACATTTTGGTTCATAACATTGTTGCAGGCCGGACGAATAGATTTTGGATCATTTGCCACATAAATGCGACAATTGCCACTCTGAGGGTAGCTACACCTATAAACATTGGTGGATGCTGAGGATCTAATGTTTGGCAACAAGAGAGGTACATTAGCAGCATAGTTAGGAACCATGGGCTTCAAAAGGGTGTCTTTGTTCTCTGCTGACTGCATGTACACGTCGCCCAAGTTCTAAACGCTACCATAAAGGTTTCCAAGGCACCCCACCATTCCCTACTTAGCCAAGAGCCTTATCACAGTGCCAACAAGCATTGACAGAATGTTGAGGAGAAAATCAACAAAATCTTTGCCAGCTTCCGCAAACAGAAACTCTTAAGGGATTTTGGATCTATCAAAAGCTTCAGGCTAATAATTGTGGCAACTATGACAAGTAAATATTTCGTTCTTCAATGCAATTACTGCCTTGATAAATTTAGCAGTCCGCTTTAGATAGAGCTTAATTTGCAGTAACCAAAGACCTCAGAGAAATGAATGTCGAAAACATTTAAGGCAAGTTATGTTGATTTTCAAGGGACAAATTACTTCCCGATATTCTATTTACAACTGCAACCTCCAATTTAGAGCCCTTTACTTCTTCAAAATTCAACGTTCAATACCTGGAACGAATAACTAAAAGACTTCTTTACTTCCCAACATTCCTATGGTAATAATTACTAACTTGAGGATTCAATAAATCATCAAATAGGTTGTTTGTACCAACAACATTTTTCCGAACGGGCATCAAAGTCGAAAATTGACAAATTACGGCTATCCATTATTGTAATACTAATCGACAGATAACGTTATCATAATATAAATGAAATAGCCTATGACAGTTTCAAAATCTTCTAACATTCAAGTGAGGAAATTAACGGTCAAGATTAAAATATAGGCAGCTTACTGAGACGACAATGATAGAGGTAAATGTGCTAGTGGAAAAGCTTTTTCTGCAAAAGATAATGCGTAAAATCAAATGGCTTTTATTTTCATCAACTTTCACATCCTTAACATCGAAATTGTTAATCAGATGGGGCATTTGTTTGGGTATATACTTAAAAAAGTTTAAAGCTGATGATGGTGGAAGCCATGACCAGAAGAAATTTTTAAATGGATGGGACTTTTTCAGTTTATTCTTCTACGGCTACTGCAAGTTGAATTTTGCAGGCTCTATTTAAAGTATTAAGGGTTCACTGCAGTCATAAAGGACCATAGAGAAATGGAAATGGCCAGATCCAAATGAGATTAATTCTCCTCCCCGTTAACAAAATTGCAATGGCATAAGAGCTTATAGATTTTGGTCACTTCCTATATCTGTGAAAATACCTTCTCTATTGTCTTTGGCACATAAAATACCAACACAATGCCAGAAAAAGACACCACCTTTAGAAACTCTGGGTAATAGAACGTCAATTCACAGTTGTCAAATTTAATTTACTGATTAATGGGCCTTTTCACAATGAAAATTAATTATCTACCCTTCCCAGTTGCAAAATTTATACTAGTAATTCCCATCTACCATATGCCCAGTTGCGAAGTTTAAACTAGTAATTCATAGAGTTTAGCTGTGCTATAAACTGCAAGCACTCAGTATTTTTTAATAAAAAGTTAAGGACCAGCTCACTTTGTGCCTTGGGCACGATATGCCCTGGGAAGTTTATTTGTTCTTTAATTTATAAAGTCGGTTAGGCCCCTGCATACTGCAAATTCTCCCACCTTCTACACACTGCTACACACTTCTCCATCACATTTTCATGCTTTTATTTTTATAAAATATAGCACCTTGAAATCTAAAGCTTTTTATTTTATCCCTCTTTGAAGTATTATTTTTTTTTTTCCTGAGATTATCAAAAATTTCATGGTGGGAATTTTTATATGATGAAGTAGGTTGCTGAAAACCTTGTTTGTTGGCTTGTACAAGCTTTTTACTATTACTACCAATAGGTTCAGGCATTACAATTGGGAAAAGATCAATTTGTTGAAAACATTTGTCTGAAACTAGATATTAAAACCAGGCAACAAGAATTTGACAAAGTAATTTATATATATATAAGCATTTAATTTCATAACAGTTCAAAGACATTTGAAAAATGAATCAATAAAAGAGAAAGCCCAACAAGAATTCTGAACATTGTCTTTGGATCTAAAACAGAAAGCACTTGTTATTTGTAAATACCAGCAAATGCAGAAGCATCAAGGCAGTATCACTAAGAACTCCGTCGGGTCGAGTAATATAAATCAGTAAAGCACTGTCGCAAGACTGCAGTGACGGCTTCTGTAATTCCACACCCTTAGACAAAAATCTCAACGAAATAGGGCAGGAAGGAGACTAAAACCTCCAATTATAACATTTTCAAATTTCTTCACAGTTGAAAGTCCAAATTCTCAGAGCAATCCTGTCCTCTATTTTTCATAATACTGTGCATTGTTATAGAGTACAATAATTTTCGAACTAATTCACGATAAAAACGACAAAATAAATCCCAAGAATAAAACTACACAACCTAGATATTTATAAACCTATTCACTACCCTAACAGAGATCTTTTGCTAAAAATTGCTACGTATTCAATTAAAAAAGCCCTAATTACGAACCGCATTTGCTAAGCACACTACATCAATTTAATTTACGTACATGCCTGCTTACAACCTTACACCGTCCCAACTAGTTCCCAGCTTCTTTAGCTGCTGTTGCACCCTCTACATCAACTGATAACCTACCAACTCGACAACTAGAAGCTCGGCCCCCCTCCCGCAGTAATTAAGACTCATTTCTATTAACCAAAAGTTTAACTTACTATTATTGTTGGCCCCCCCGCATCCTGCAGTAATTAAGACTTATTTCTATTAACCAAAAGTTTAACTTAATAAGTAGCCGCACACCACTTTTATCTACCAGCAGAGCCTTTTTCCACGTAGCCAACCAAAATCTTGTACGCTTTCTACACACCGCACGGCTCTGAGCATTGTTAATGAGGGTTTGCGCTTTTATTTATTAAACCTGGTTGGGTGCACTTTTGCGTCTCTCAGAAATGTGGGATTCTGCGCTTCTCTCGCTCTTTAGCCTGGCACCTTATTTCCGGCCACACGCTTTTCCATCACACGTCACCTTATTTTGCTTTATCTGTATATAGTATCTTTTAAACTCTACACATTGAATTTCTCCCTTATTAAAGTATTTCTTCCTAAAATTATCATTTCCAGGGTGGAATTTATATGACAAAAATGTTTCTGAAATCCTCGTTTGCCTGTCTGTAAAGCTTCTCCCCTCACCCAACAATTATTTTAAAACATTAGTCTGAAACCAGATTGTAGCATTAACAAAAAACTTGAAAAATCAACATACATAATAACCATTTAAGTTCATAAAAGTTCCAAGACATCTAAAAGTTGAAATCAAAAAGAGAAAATGACCAACTAGGACCCTGAACATAATCAGCAGCTAGCACTTTGTGAAATTTGTAAACAACCCAGCAATGATCAACAGCAGTATAAGGCATCAAGCATTACGATCACTTGGAGCACTTCTTGGCCTTCTGGGCAAGGAATACATCAGTAAGCACCGTCTTTTAGACTGTAGCGATGCCTTCAGTAACTCCAGACCCTGAAACAAAAACCAGACCAAAAGCCATGAACCCTATGTTAATTGCAACAAACTTATAAAAGAAATGTGACAACATTGCTCACCCCATCCATGCCTGCACCAATCACTTTCTCTTCCAAAGCCCCAACTTCTTTCACATTCAACACGCTGGGCATTGTTATAGTTGAAATAGTTGTCATAGGGGTCACTGTCAGATCATCTATGATCGTGTAAGTAATGACCCCTTTCACGTAACCACCCTCATTTACAGCGAACGAAGTCGAAACCCTATATGGGGTTTACAAATGGTACGGTGCCGTTCATGACATTAGAGCAAGAAAGGCAAGTAGATGTTGGATCATTTGCGGGATACAAACGACAGTTGGCTTTATAAATATTCAAACACCGGTAAAATCTATCCGTTCTTGATGTTTGAATGTTGGGCAACAAGAGAGGAACTTTCGTTCCATAGCTTGAAGCTTTAGGTTTCAACAAGGTATCCTTGTGTGGTGTTGGCTGCATGTAATAATCACTCAAATTTTCAACGCTCTCGTAAAGGCTTGCAAGGCATCCAACCTTTTTATTTATTTTTTTGTAAGCAACCTTATAACAATACCAGCCGGCAATAACAAGATGTTGAGGAGAAAATCAACGAAATCTTTGCAAGCTTTGGCATATAGAACCCTCTGCCCTTTTGTATCTACCAGCGGCTTCAAGCTCACGGTGGTTGTCGTGGCGGCGGTGGTGAATGCCATGGATAGTAGTCACTCAGTGGGAATTTCATTGTATGCCCATTCCGATTACTGCTTGCTTATATAGGGGTTTTTCTAGCAGAAGTGATCTTCAGAGAGAATTGGAATGGACAAAATGAACATTCACTAAAGAAAACTCCAACCTTTCCAGTCGTTCATTTCTTTTATTAGGATTAACTTCCATTGCAAATCATCAATGTTTCAAGGTTAATCGAATCTGTTACCGTATGGACACTCCATGCTAACCGCATCCGAGAGTCAATGTCGAAGATGTAAATATATCATGCATATTTAAAGTTAATTTTTTTTAATTTTTTATATATTTGGAAAATCATAATCATATACTCTACATCACGTTTCAAATATGTAAAAATGCGAGAGTCTACTGCTTGGTTTTCATTGCTCACTTTTTAGCATAAGGAACCAACTGATTTAAGTTCCAACGATCTTTTACGAGGATCAAGACCAGATAAACTTTAGCCAAATTCAATCCCTTGGACTGATGTGGAAATCTGCAGCCCCTAAATGGCAAGAACAACATCATACATAAGCAAAACAATAAAACGAGAGAGAAACGGTTTCTGAACCCAGCATTTGCCTTAAGAGAATTCCTGTTAAAACCTGCCTTTGCAGTAAAGTTATGAATTGAACAGTAGTGACAATCGGAACAAAATAAGCCTAAACAAAGGGAAATTACATTGTATCTATTTTGGCTGGAATCTAGGCTTCAGAATTTGACACTAGTAAACACTTGAATATACAATAACAGTCTGCGAAACAAATGATCATCGGTAACGACGGCATTCAGTGCTGTACAACCAGATGCATCGCCACAGGGTCCTTTAGAAAAGCCGTTACCTGCAAAACATCAAAAACATACACTGAAACAACCTATAAATCAGATAAGCAGAATTTTCAATATTTAGCAGCTCCTTGTACAATGACTAAACTAAACTCAACCTTCAAGAGACCTGCTGCAACAACATCTTCCCCCTTTTTTTTCTCGGCCCAAACAAGGGTTAAAAAAAACCGGTTTTTGGCCACCCTACTTGGACATTTCTACTGCGAAAGGACCTAGATGGACCTTCAAATGTGAAAAGTCTGCAAGTGTCTTTGCCCAAAACAAGGTTGAGCCAAAATCTGAAAGTGATGATGGTCAAAAGGCACCAGGACATAATGGGAAAGAGGATCCAAACCGATGACCTTTTGTCGACCTAACTACAAGTGGGAATAAAAAAAAAATAACAGCTAGGTCACAAAAGGTCCAGTCTCACGGCTGCATTAAGCTTCAGCAATCATCAAGTAAAACTCTCAACTTCACACCTGAAAATGCTCAACCTTACATGCTTTTGCATCCATGGTGAATTTTAAACGTTTTTCATCCCCCTGTCTCTAAAGCATAGTTTCAAATACAACATGTTCTGACTGACATCTTGCTCCCATTCTCTTCATGTGCTATAACTTAAGTCCAGTTAATGACCCTAAAAAACAACCGGCCAGGATGTGAAAAAGAAAAATGCAATAAGACTAGCACAGACAAATCAGAATGATTATGCACAGGTCTTATTCATGCTTTCATGTTAACAATGGAAGGCATTTGCTCCAAAGTAAACACAGAAAATAATAGGAAAGAATAAAAAACCGAACAATTTTTTTCCTGTGGTAACAAACTGTAAGCTGATCTAAAGATACTAAACTACATTGTTTGTTGAAGGCAATTTTTTGATATTCCATTAGATGAAACTATCCATCTAATTATCAATTGATGCCTAGAAAACCATAAGAATATATGCAATCAATTTAACCTAGCTGAAATACGATAGGAGTGTCCTAAAATCCTTGCATGCAGCATATGACTGGAGGGGTGGTGCATAAGTTAACCATCCCAATCTGCATAAAACTGCTAAAACAACTACATTTTTCAGATATAGCATAAAATCTTGCAGGAGTTACATACTCCTAGCAAGAAATGATGGGAAAACGTTAACTACCTCATTGGTTTTGCCATGGAACTACGCTTGATGCCTAAAATTCTAGAGCAAAAATAATCCATTTGAAGAAACGAGAAGATGACTTATAAAATCCATTGGCTTGCAGATCTCTCCTTAATTGCAGTAGAGCGATAATGTCCTCAGCAACGCAAGAAATTCTGTTGGTTCTTCATATTCTTTGACAATCTGTTAATCAATATTCAAGGTAGATACTAAAGGGTTAGAAGGCACTTGCATCTCTTCTACAGGCTGAATAAAACAGAACATCATATAATCAAATAGAATGAGTTGCAAAAGAGAGTTCAGAGGCAAATCTTATAATTTTTTATTCTGTAAATAGGCATTCCACCTCTACAAAAGCATCCATAGAAAGACAACAAGACGACATCTCAAACTTAATTTCACCCTGGCACAAGCATTACTATATCTTTTGGTTTGAATAGCAAATAAATTGCCCTCATAAATGATCTACGACATGGGTCTAGCGCTTGCTTAAAAGGATAATCTAATGGACAACCCAGCCCTTTAGTTCAAGTCACCAGCAGGAATTTGAATTAAGGTCTGATATTCCCTACAGATGGAATATCAGATCTGATGTGCAATTTAATGACCTTCCAGCTTCAGAATTATAAAACATTAATCTAATCTTTTCCCTCACACAAGTTGCCGCTTTGTTCTCTTTTATCAAAAATATAGAAATAAGTATAAATTAGATATACAGTTGTTGGAGCTACAATCTTCTCCTAGGATTCAGAATCTTAAATCAGAAGCAAACATGTCACAGGATATATAACCTAAACCTATACTTAAAGATGTAAACATGAAAACAAGAGCAAATAATATAGTATCGAAAGCTTCAAATCTTAATCCATACCTTCACTGGGGTGTCCTTTGGCAGACCCACTTGAGTTAGAACATCATAAACAACTTGGTTCCAGTCAATATCTTCTCTATCCCCTATCATTCTGCTGCTATCTAACTGAATCAGGCTTTTATCATGACGAAAAGACCTTCCTATCCAAAAATATAGAATCTTATCTTCATTTTTGCCTACAGCTGTAGTCGAAGAAAAAATTGCAAAAGCAGATTTTGAATCTAGATCACTTCCATTAAATTTTGTCATCTTCTCTATACTGGGCCAGCGATATACTAAAGGTTGAACTACACCAGGACATTGTAGAAAACTTTCCTCCATCGTACTTGGAACAGCAGAAACAAAACCATCATGGGCAGAATGATTCCTCTGAGGTTCACAACTATTAACAAAAGTAGATCCCTTATCACATAAGTCATTATTAGCTATTCTACATGGAGATATCTTCAAACTGGAACCTTCAATCACACTGTCTTCTCTATTTCTTACACCATTCTTCGAATCAAAGACAATTTCAATATCCGACTCACATGATGAACTAGTATTATCATTTACCCTGACCCCATCTTGCTTGACGGGAAAACATGGCCGATCATTTGTCTCTCTTATATTATCACTCATCACTGGCAGCTTCAGAGACTTTGACAAACTGCCTCGCCTTTCTGCGAGGGATGGTGAAACCTTTTTCAGAGGTGAAGATGCAGCCTGAGAAAACGGTTGAGAAGTGAGATTGACACTGACGATTTCGGAGCTATTAGATTTGGGATGTGAAGAAGTTTGGGATGAAATGAGTGACAAGTTAGAAAAGTTAGGCAGAGTTGAAGAAACTTGAAGAGAACAGGAAACTGCTGAAGGTGAATCCATTGAGGATTCTGAAAAGTCCTTTGAACAAGTACTGGCATCAGAAGACATAGAATCGGGTGAGAGATAAGGTGAGGAAGATGAAGAGGATGATGTTGATGACGGTGATGATGCGCGAATTATCATCATGGAATCTGAATAAACCCTGGAAAGCAATATCTTTGGTGCAGAGACAAAGTCCTTCATTATGCCAGAGGCAAACTTACATCTAAGCATGCTCCAACTGCTTTCTCTTGCAGGAAGGTGGGTTTCATGTTCATTCTCTGATGAAGCAAATGGAGGGACAAAGCCTCCCTTTATAGCCTTCTGGAAAATCTCAAAATCAACATCATATGCATCCACTTTCCTCCCACCAGGGCAAATCTTAACTGCTGACTCCCCTAACGCAACTTTATTTCCAGATTTATCCATCAAAGGTAAAAGGTTTGAAAAGGCATTCCAAAAATAAGTCGGTTCTTCTCCTTCCTTTATCATTAGTATAGGCCCCTGCACTTTCTCATACCGAACAATCTGACATACAGAGCCTCGTGCATCCCTTTCCATGATAGATTCACAGTTTTTACCAATCCAAATGTATATTGCAGAAGGTATATGAACAATAAATGCACCTCTAGAATCCAGCACAGATGGAGATGGATCATTCAGCATTTTAGGGACTAGATGCAAAGGATCATAGGGCGAATGCGGTGCAATTCTGTACATCCTCAATAAGGAACTGGGGCTCAATGGGAAAGCATGGACCCTCTTCTGACACTGCAACAACTGGCAAGCAAAACCCATATTTGGATCTGCAATTCCTCTAGCAGCCTTGACATACTGAAAGGCATCATCGAAACTCTGTCCCTCCCTCCACATAAGATATGCTATCACCAGCGATGTGGACCTTGATACCCCCAGGCAACAATGAACAAAAACCCTTCCACCCTGCTCCCTAACATCCTCAAAATAATCAAAAACATCATAAAGTATGCTAGTAATATCCTCAGATGGGCTATCTTGCAACCACAAAGTTCTGTACACAAAATCAGCCTTGAAATACTCTGGACAAACAAAGCCCACACAATTTAAAACATGAGTAATCCCATTCTGTTTTAATATTTCCTTGTCCCTTGCAACTGCATCTCCACCGAGATAAATATGTTGCGCCACTTTTGAGCATTCTTTATCAAAGAAAGCAATCTTGTCCCTCTTCAGAAGCCCACCATTCTTATCATTATTCCGCTGAATTGATGATAAGTCTAGCTTTAACCTCTCACCACTGTTGTTCCCACTTGGGGTCGGCGGCTGTGGCCACTCACCAAGATCATCTGAACCAGCCTTCGGCCACTCATCCAAACTCCTCCGTGAAATCGACAATGGCTGCAAAGGTGGCAGACAAGACCTGGCCTTACAATTCTGTTGTGAACGTGGGGTTAAGGGAGGGGGAGGAAACCGGCGAGTTTGTCCATCATTAGCACCATTATTACCATTACGATCTGCTCCTAGATCTTTGTCCTCAGTTTCAGGAATTTGAACACTCATTCGAGAAGAGGACCACGAAGCTGAACGCCAAAACATTCTCCGCGAGCCAGAAAGCTGGCATGATGGAGCCTTAGGATTAACAGGAGCATCCTCTTTTCCCACCATACCCACTTCACAATATCACCTTTTACTAAAATTGCAAAACGAACACAAAGCTCCAACTAAACCCTACAACTTATTCACCATGCTGCCAACACTACAAATACCTACATAACTCATAAGCCCATCAAACAAATAGAACCCAAATCCAAAAACCTAATAAAAACCCAAAGTTTTCACCAGTTCCACCGTTTTCACCATGCCTACTTTCAATACGTCAATAAAACTCTTTAGGCAAAACCTAGAACCATTAAAAAAGATGCCAACTTGGGAATAAAAAACCTTACTCGAAATTACGAGTGGCCATGATAGAAGAAGTAGAACTGACCCAATATGTGATAAAATCAAAAACCCATGCCAGATCAACCCTGGGGAACGAGTAAAGTCACTGCAAATACAAAAACTAAAATCAAAATCCCATTTTATTAAAA
>JAQSVH010000002.1:1246471-1257787 GCA_029448705.1 Adansonia digitata | reverse complement strand
AAAAAAAAAAAGCTGTTATGTGAGAAACCTGAAAATACTTAAAAGCTAAAATAAAAATTCAATTTCCGTTAACAGAAAACAAAAACTGGAATCATCAAAAAGCCTAACGAAATGGAAAAAAAAAAACTCTTTTTTATATATTTTTTTGATTTGTTTGCTGTAACCGTGGGTGACTCCAGTTTTTTTTTTTCCTCTCTTTTTCTTGTGTCGCCTCCGCCGTGGTTGACCTGGTCTCCATTTCTACTAAAAAGAAAACTAAATTAAATAAAATTTCGTTACCTTTAACCAACTAGGAGGATGAGAAATCTGATTTTGTTGTGGGTTTTTTGTTTTTGTCTCTTAATTTAGGGGATCTGCTGAAAGTTTCTGCTAAATTTAGAGGAAGGGATAGTTAGGGTTAGGTTTAGGGTCTGGGTTTGGATTTTGTTGGAAGATGATGATATCAAGAGGTTTATTTGGGTGGTCACCACCCCACATACAACCGTTGACACCGGTATCGGAGGTTTCGGAGCCACCGGAATCGCCTTCGCCTTACTTGGATACAACTGCGGAAGCGGCAGCTGCTGCTGCTGCGGCGGCGCAGGCGGAGGCGGAGGCGGAGGAAGAAATGGAGGCGGAAGACCTCGAGCCGCCACCTGCTGCTGTTCCATTCTCCGGACTCTTCGCCTGTGCTGACCGCCTTGATTGGGCTCTCATGATCGTTGGATCGCTTGCTGCTGCAGCTCATGGGACCGCTCTCGTTGTTTACTTACATTATTTTGCGAAGATTGTTCACGTTCTTGGGATGAGTCCGCCAGGTCCAGGGCCGGAGAGATTGGATGAGCAGTTTGAAAGGTTTAGAGAGGTTAGCTTTTATTTATTTATTTATTTTATTCAGGAAGTAAAAGCCTTAATTTTTGGGATTTTAAAGGTTTAGGTTGGTGTTTTAGTTGATTATTTTGATAATTGAAGCACCAAGTCCTGATTTTTTTTTATTTTTTATTTTATAAAAATTGGATTTTGTACTTTTGCAGGTGTACAAAACTTCGAGATTTTAGTTAACTAATGATGTTTTTGTTTTAGAGAGTTTGGAAAATTAGGAGATGGACCATTTGATTGTGCAATTAAGCAATTCCCCTGTTCTGTTTTTTTGGTTGGGTCTGTTAAATAATAGTTTGGTTTTTTAGTGTGTTCTGGAAATGACAAGGTGCATAAAAGTTTTGGGTTTTAGGTTTCTGGGATTTGCCACTGGCAAAAGCAATTTATTTATCATGGCTGGGGGAGGGGTTTCGGTATTTTTTCGTCAACCATGAAGAGTTGATGGCTGAGGTTTCAGCTTTGAAGTGGATTGTGAGGAAATTTTTTGTGGCGTAAAAAGTATGAAATTTTGGAAATCTATTTTGTTTGAGATTAACGGTTATCGCTTATGTAGGATTCTGTAATTTCATATTAGGATATTGCTGTTTTATTGTTTTGGGTGGATGGATTGTCCTTAACTATATCTTCTCCCTCTATGTTGGGGACAGGGTCGTTCTTCCACATTCTAGATGCAAGAAATCATTATACCGAAGGATATGTTGTATCTTAGATTATTCGAAACTTGCACATTTGTGGGAAAGTAGAAGGAAGTGGGGTAGGCTGGGTAGTGAATTACAGAATGAATGGAATTTTTAATGTGACCACTTAGTTAATTGCAAATCAAACTGCCACATTTTGGTTGTAGTATCAGTTAGATGCTATGTGCATCAAGTTAATTAGCCACTCTCTTTCTTTCTATCATGTAGATGTCCTCATGGGTGTATGTAAACTGAGCATATGTTAGCATTCTCAGCTTGTTTGTGAGTAATATTTTTGTTTTTGATCGTTAATATGAAGGTATAGAAACTCTCTGTCTGCTGGGTTAAGTCTGGATTGCCTTTATTCTTGGAGGTGTATTAGTAATATAATGTGCGAATACATGGGGCAAAACAAAACGATCCTTTGAGACTTGAGTTTCTGTCTAATTTATCTCTTTTTGCTTGCTATAATCAACTATCATTTGTAGTTTCCTTGAGACACTCTGTTGCTTTGTATTTGTATGTAACAACAGCTGTTTCATTCTTGTTCTGCAGCTTTCTTTAACTATTGTTTATATTGCTGTGGGTGTTTTTGCTGCTGGCTGGATTGGTAAGTTGATCTATACCAAAACCAGTTACTGCTTCATTTCTGTTTTCTTCCGATTGATGCATCTTTCTGCCATTTTTCGCTGACTTGTTCTGTGTAATAGAGGTTTCATGCTGGATTCTGACGGGAGAGCGGCAGACCGCTGTCATTAGGTCAAGATATGTTCAAGTTTTATTGAACCAAGATATGAGCTTTTTTGATACTTATGGGAATAATGGAGACATAGTGAGCCAAGTATTGAGTGATGTACTGCTCATCCAATCTGCTCTTAGTGAAAAAGTATGTTCAGTCACATGTTGCTTCGTGTGGGTTTCCCTGCTTTTCAAATAAGTGACTTATTCTTTGGTGGGATTTCCATACAGATGTCTGCTCTAATCGAAATATTCCTTTGATGATACAGGTTGGGAATTACATTCATAATATGGCTACATTTTTCAGTGGTCTAATTATTGGTTTTGTCAACTGTTGGGAGATTGCTCTCATAACTCTAGCCACTGGTCCATTCATTGTTGCTGCTGGAGGTATTTCCAATATATTTCTTCATAGGCTTGCTGAGAACATTCAAGATGCTTATGCTGAGGCAGCTAGCATTGCTGAACAGGTTTTTCTCTTCTCTTATGTCTCTACCTCTTTCAACCAGACTTATTTTCGTTAATATTGATGTCAAGTGAATTTAAATTGGCTACGTGCTTAATTTTCATTTAGAATGACTTGTCCAAAATGGTATATGTTGGTTTAAGAGTGCAGTTACCTTTGACATTTAGTTATAATGAGTTTGTTTGAACTGGCTGTTAATATAGGGACCTATGGACTAAACTGTGCTAGTTATTTGTGTTAGAAACAGAAATGATGGCCAAGTTACCTCTTAATGCTTACTTAATATTTATAGGGAGCTTTAGCTGCTTAATTTTAGGAGTCAGGCTGGAGTTTTGGGAAAAGTGCTGCTAGCTTTTCTAAAGTGCTGTCAAGTTGAAATAACTTGAACTGACTAAGAATATCTTTTCTTTATTGGAAGTTTCTATTAAACTTGTCAATCAGCTTTTCCATATAGGTTCTTCTCTGAAGCTTCGACTTTGGGCTTTGCCTTTTACCCCTCAAAAACCAATTTGCAGTTTCTGTAGAAGCTAAAACTATTTTATTAAAATTCTGCTTGAACCCTGCTTCTGCTTTCTGGACTCTGGAGTGAAGAAGCTGCCCCAAAGCTATGTGAAACTTGCACTAGATATTTTTGTATCGTCCATGCATAACACATATTATGCCTTTGCAGGTTTGAATTTGTTGAAATGGTGGCATGATTCTTTGTTGAACTTCACTTTCTACATAGAATCAGCCTCCCGCGTGGGGAAGCACAGTGTGGAACTGATGCTAATATACATAAAGTTTTCATTTTTTTGCAGGCAGTCTCTTACGCTAGGACCTTGTATGCATTTACAAATGAAACCTTGGCCAAATATTCTTATGCGACCTCATTGCAAGCAACTTTGAGGTATGGTATATTGATTAGTCTTGTGCAAGGACTTGGGCTGGGATTTACATATGGGCTTGCAATATGTTCTTGTGCCTTACAACTTTGGGTTGGAAGGTTCCTGGTCAAAGATAACAGAGCTCATGGTGGTGAAATAATAACAGCCCTTTTTGCTATAATTTTAAGTGGCCTGTAAGCATCACTTTCTGCCTTTTTTTTCCTGCTCTGTCTAATCTCTACTGTCTTACCAATCCTTTCCCTGTTGTGCAGTGGGCTGAACCAGGCAGCAACAAATTTCTATTCTTTTGATCAAGGACGAATTGCTGCTTATAGACTTTTTGAGATGATTAGCCGGTCATCCTCTGGTTCTAACCAGGAGGGGAACATCCTATCGTCCCTTCAAGGAAATATTGAGTTTCGGAATGTATATTTTAGTTATCTCTCTCGACCGGAAATCCCTATATTGAGTGGATTTTACCTCACTGTACCTGCTAAAAAGGCTGTCGCACTTGTTGGCAGAAATGGCTCTGGGAAAAGCAGTATTATCCCGCTTATGGAACGGTTTTATGATCCTACATTAGGTATTATGTTCATATGATTTTTTTTATCACACTGCACTGGCATGCCATTTAGGTTTTGAAATTTTGGTGGTCAGCCAAGCTTCATGATTTAAACGATTTTATTTTGTGTGATGCAGGGGAAGTTCTTCTAGATGGAGAGAATATTAAAAACCTAAAGCTGGAGTGGCTGAGAAGCCAAATAGGACTTGTTACTCAGGAACCTGCCTTGCTTAGTTTGAGCATAAAAGATAATATTGCTTATGGCCGAGATGCGACATTTGATCAAATTGTAGAAGCTGCAAAAATAGCACATGCACATACATTTATTAGCTCGCTTGAGAGAGGATATGAGACACAGGTGAAATATGGGAAAATGAGATATATTACTTTTGCCTCTCTAGCTGATTATCTTGATTATTTCTTATTTGTGGCATATTTTGGTAAAATCATTTACTGTGAATTTCAGGTGGGTAGGGCTGGCTTAGCATTGACAGAAGAACAAAAAATTAAACTTTCTATTGCTAGGGCAGTGCTTTTGAACCCAACAATCCTTCTGCTCGACGAGGTAACTGGTGGACTCGATTTTGAAGCTGAAAGAACTGTTCAGGAAGCTCTAGATCTCCTCATGTTGGGACGTTCAACGATAATAATAGCTCGACGGCTGAGTCTGATAAGAAATGCTGATTATATAGCTGTGATGGAGGAGGGTCAGCTGGTTGAGATGGGTACACATGATGAGTTACTAGCCCTTGATGGCTTGTATGCGGAGCTCCTCAAGTGTGAGGAGGCTGCAAAACTTCCAAGGAGGTAATCAGAACTATAAATGCTTTTACTGAGAAGGCTCGAATGCTATGTTTGAAAGTCTATTTCTTGTTATTGATTGTTCTTTGTTTAGATTAGAAAAAATGCTACTTTGTTTCTATATTCTAAATTCTGGTGCATTTTGTTTTTCCAAGGATGCCAGTTAGGAACTACAAGGAGACGTCAACTTTCCAAATCGAAAAGGATTCTTCTTCAGTTTACAGCTTCCAAGAATCATCATCTCCAAAGTTGATCAAATCATCATCTCTCCAAAGAGTTCCTGGTCTATTTCGGCCCCAAGATGGTGCTTTTAATTCACAAGAATCCCCTAAAGCTCATAGTCCACCACCAGAGCAAATGCTGGAAAATGGTTTGCCTGTGGATGCTGGTGATAAGGAACCATCAATTAGGAGGCAGGATAGTTTCGAAATGAGACTACCAGAGTTGCCCAAACTTGATGTTCAGTCTACCCAGCGGCAGAAATCAAACAGTTCAGACCCAGAATCTCCTGTATCACCCCTTCTGACATCTGATCCTAAAAGTGAACGTTCCCATTCTCAGACTTTTAGTCGGCCTCACAGTCACTCCGGTGACATCCCAATTAAAGTTAAGGAAACGAAGGATGCGCATCATAGAAAAGCTCCTTCCTTTTGGAGGTTGGCACAGCTTAGTTTGGCAGAGTGGCTCTATGCTGTGTTGGGAAGCTTTGGTGCTGCAATCTTTGGCTCCTTTAATCCAATCCTTGCTTATGTTATTGCTCTGATAGTAGCAGCATATTATAGGCCTGAGGAACATCATCATTTACCAGACGAAGTGGACAGGTGGTGTTTGATAATTGCCTGTATGGGTATAGTGACTGTTGTTGCCAACTTTTTGCAACACTTCTACTTTGGCATTATGGGGGAAAAGATGACTGAAAGGGTTCGCAGAATGATGTTCTCAGGTATCTGAATCGTCAAATTAATATTGCAAATTTACTGTAATGCTGAATTCCATGCATATATTTTACTTTGTTTTGCCTACCATGTGACAGCAATGCTGCGCAATGAAGTTGGATGGTTTGATGAAGAAGAGAATAATGCTGACACCTTGTCCATGCGATTGGCAAATGATGCTACATTTGTACGGGCTGCTTTTAGCAACCGACTTTCAATATTTGTACAGGATAGTACTGCTGTTATTGTTGCTCTACTAATTGGGATGTTGCTACATTGGCGGTTGGCACTTGTAGCATTGGCAACCCTGCCAGTTCTAACTGTCTCTGCTTTTGCACAGGTTGCATATCCTTTTTTTTATTATTTATATTTGGTTTTTCACTTAATTATTGAAAAAAAATGGAGTTTCTGGAGAGGTATGCATCTTTGTTAATTGTTCTCAATTCCATCTATTGTATTTGCCTCTTTTCTCCTCTATGTCTTTGCCTTTTCCTCCCTTATGCACTTGGATGGAAGATTGTCCTTGCCCCAATGTCTGACTTGTTGTGTACTTAAATGTTGCAGAAATTATGGCTAGCTGGATTTTCTAGGGGAATCCAGGAGATGCATCGGAAGGCATCATTGGTCCTTGAGGATGCGGTGAGAAACATTTACACTGTTGTAGCATTTTGTGCTGGTAATAAGGTAATGGAGCTCTACAGGCTGCAGCTGAAAAAAATATTGAAAAAGAGTTTCTTTCATGGAATGGCGATAGGGTTTGCATTTGGCTTTTCGCAGTTTCTTCTTTTCGCCTGCAACGCTCTTCTCCTTTGGTACACTGCACTCTCTGTTGAAAGACACCATACGGAACTGCCTACAGCTCTCAAGGAGTACATGGTTTTCTCTTTTGCAACTTTTGCACTGGTGGAGCCATTCGGATTGGCGCCGTACATACTTAAGAGGCGGAAATCACTCATTTCGGTGTTTGAAATTATTGACCGAGTCCCTAAAATTGAGCCAGATGATAACTCAGCATTGAAGCCACCTAATGTCTATGGTAGCATTGAGTTGAAAAATGTTGATTTCTGCTATCCTACTCGTCCAGAAATGTTGGTATTAAGTAATTTCAGTCTTAAACTTAACGGGGGACAAACTTTAGCTGTTGTCGGAGTTTCAGGATCTGGAAAGAGTACCATAATATCTCTGATCGAGAGATTCTATGACCCAGTAGCTGGTCAGGTTCTACTTGACGGGCGGGATTTGAAGCAATACAACGTGAGGTGGTTGAGGAACCACTTAGGTCTTGTTCAACAGGAACCCATTATCTTCTCAACTACTATTAGGGAAAACATTATATATGCAAGGCACAATGCTAGTGAAGCTGAGATGAAAGAGGCTGCAAGAATAGCCAACGCACACCACTTTATCAGCAGCTTACCTCATGGTTATGACACGCATGTGGGCATGAGGGGTGTGGATTTGACCCCAGGACAGAAACAAAGAATTGCTATCGCTCGAGTGGTGCTGAAGAATGCTCCCATCTTATTATTAGATGAAGCTAGCTCATCCATTGAATCCGAGTCAAGCCGAGTGGTGCAGGAGGCACTTGATACGCTGATAATGGGAAACAAAACTACTATTTTGATAGCGCACAGAGCTGCAATGATGAGGCATGTTGACAACATTGTAGTACTTAACGGTGGTCGAATCGTGGAGGAAGGGACACATGATTCTTTGGTAGCGAAAAATGGCTTGTATGTTCGTTTAATGCAACCTCATTTTGGGAAGGGTTTGCGTCAGCATCGACTGGTTTAGTTTGGCTTGCGATTGATTGTAACTTACATTGGTTCTTCTGTATAGTATCATTTCGCTCAGTTGAATTGCTGGAATTTCCACCAACCTGTGGGCTTCTCTGAATTTAAAAAATTCAGAATCAGAAAGGACAAATGAGGATGATGCAGCTTTTAATGATGTTCTTCTGTACGGGCGGTGAACCAAAGAGCATCTAAGAACAATCGGGGGTAGCAACGATGTCTCCTCCGGTGGGTGGGCACCACAGCGGCTGTAGTTGGATTGTTTTAACGTAGGGTTTAGAATTAGGGTTTTGCGAATTTGGGTTGCTGTTGAGGGATAGGTCGATATTCTTTAAGGAGGGGGGGGGGCAAGCAGCATTAGATTGGGGGCTCTGCGTTTTTGTCTCCAGTGGTATATTAATTTTGTTTACTGGTATCAGAAAAGGGTTCATAATTTTAGTCTTATTTGAGGTGTGCTTAATGGGATTTTCCTGTTTGAGGTTTTACCCCCACTTTGAATTTCTGCAACTCTTACTCTTACCAAAGCTTGGATGATGCATGTGTTTGGGTGTAAAATTTTCAACTTTCTTTTAACTGAAAGAATGTTTAGAAGAGGGTGAAAACATGATATGTTCTAATCTCTGTAAATAAATATGCAGATAATTTATAAAATTTTCACTCTAACTCATGTTCAGGTAAACCTCTTTTATATTTTGTGCCCTGCAAAAGCTTTTGATTCTCAGATGAAGAGTGGTAAATTGGTTGATGGTTTAAAATACCAGAAATTTTTAATTTTTTAGCACTTAACATTTCATGGTGGTGATGCTTAACTAAAGAGAATCTCTGTTGCTTCCAGCTATATATACAAAGACAAAAGTTTGGATTTTTTTTTTTTAACAGGTTTGAGGATTGCACTAATCTGCAAAAACTGCATTTTTAGATGTCAAGCATCTTGAAGGAGTCAGCCACCACTTTCAGCTTGTTCCGAACCCTTCTCCACCGTCTTTCGAGTGCTCCAACAACCAGTGTGTAGTATCTCCCTGCAAACAAATGCAAAGTCAGGAGCTTAAAAAACACGAAAATCTCTCTCCTTGTTCTCATCTGCAACATCTAACAAGTAGAGATACGGTCTCGTTCAGATGAACCTTTGTTGTCAAGAATTTGACTATATATGTTTAAGCTACATTACTCGGATCTGGAGACAAGTATTAGATACAAGTCTAACCTGTATCTTTAATTTTTAAAAAAAAAATTTCATGCATTTAGAAGATCATATCTATATCTAAATATATGTTAAACATGCGTCAAATAAAAATATTTTAAAGAATTGAAGAGTGCAGGTGACAACAATTCAATTTTGACATTTTGCGATGATAGATACTCAAACCATTTCCAATGCCTATTGTTGCAAAGGAAGCACTTGCATAGTTTGGAGATGTGAGTTCATATTCAAAGGTGTAATAGTTTTTCCCATCAGTTGTTCTCTGCATTTTGAAAAGAAAATGTCAGACTCAGACTAACAATTAAAGCTATGTGCTAGATTGTTTTCTGATTAATAAAACTGAAATAAAAGTTGCAGGTAAATGTAAACATAATGAATAATGAAATGAACTTTTGGGCCAGCTGTTATTTTCGACAAACCTCTTGCATATCAAGGATATTAACCATTTGATTTGGTGCAGCATAAACATGATTCACTAAATTGTAAACAACCTGTAAACAAAAGAAAATACCTCTTAATTGTAAACTTCATTTCATTTTTTTCTTCTCAAAAACTTTAAGGAAAGCCAAGCAAACGATTGCCCTTTCGTTTACCTCATCTATTGGCCCCAAATCATGGATATCTTTCTTATCAGTTGGTATGAATCTCACCCTTACATTTTGCAGTTGAAGAAATCTGTCCTTGAATGCAGAATCATGTCCCCTAAAATCAAATTCCTAACAACAAAGCAACCACAGGAATCGCGTAAGGCAATGTTGCTCCGACTGTTTATCTTTTTAAATATTCGTATCCAAAACCTATATTTGACTGATTTACGAATATGGATATGGAGATATAACCCTCCAGATATATGAAAAGATATAAAAAAATTGAACTTATTTGTGTTAGATATATACTTATATCCGTCACTTCCACCCGAATCCCAGTAACATAGGTACGGGTGGATTTGCGGCCAAAAATAAGGTTTCAACTTTTTAGTACTGAAAAAGCTTACCCTCCAATCTGATGGGTAGTAGTAAGAATACCCATCAGGAATGTCAACAAAAGCTTTATAATTTTGTGGTATCTCTGTCAAATGATCAAAAGAAGAAAAAGTTGAATACGAAATTCCCACCAAAACAAAGAATTGACATAAATTTACAAAAATTAAGGTCATAGAAATAATTGACTAAGACACAAACTAAAGAGATTATAATACCTTCTTCAGCAAGAAGTGATTTTGCGGGGAGTAAACTTTTTGTCACAGCTCCAACTCCAACTCCCAACATCAACAATCTTCTCTTGCAATTGTCTGAAAAATTCAATCAATGAAAAAGCAAGAACATGGCACCAAAGACATCAAAAGTTTTTGTCATCTTTTATGAAAATATAGAATGGGATTATCTTACTTTCCTCATTGGAAGTGGTTTCTTTGGGGGATGTGACAGATTTCTGCAAAGAAAAAGAAACTGTTGCTCGAGGTAGCTCATTGCAGTGAGGCACATTTGACTGGAAATTAGAAAAAGAGTTACTATAGAGCAATTGTAACAGCTTTGAGAGAAATAAAACAAGCTAAAGCCAAAAAAAAAAAAAATGGAAAGATTGACTGACTGAGAGAGTAACCTTGTTTATAAAGGTAGGTGGAACCCAGTTCAAAGAAACTGAAGACATCGCCATTTTAGAAGTTTTGAAGAGTTACGTGAGGCAGCCTGGCTGCCTCTCATAAAGTATTGGATAAATGGATATATTGGCTCCTATTTGGATGGGATAGAGTGACTTTATTTCCCTCTATTGCGGCCCATTTTATTCATACCTAGTAGATTTGTACCTAGCTCGGTTGAGTCACGTCGTAATTTAATTTTTTTTTAAAATTTATATTTAAATTTAAATTATTTTTGATATTAAAATATTTTTATTAATATTTATATATTTTATAATTAATTTTAAATATAAAATTTAAATAAAAATATTTTTAATTATTAAATAATAATTTAAATTGAATCAATTCAAATTATAAATAACTTTATTCAAAACCTTATCGTTAAATCCACTAAACTTGGTCCAATAGGCTCGACCACACTGATTAGGTATTGTTCATAACCTAGTTATTTTTTTTGCTTTTGTTTTTACTTTTACTTTTACGCTTTGTTTTCTCTAACCTTTTTGTTTAGTTTCCTCTTCCTATGTATAACAACAATGTATCAAAACTAAAGAGTTAAATCTAAATTTATTTAAGGATCGAGTTATTTATTCAAGTTTAAATATTTGATTGATATTTGAGATAGTTTAGATAAAAATATTAAGTTCAAAAAATAAGTTTAGATAAAAAAATGAACTGAGTCTTATTTCAACATTTAAGACCTAAGCTCAACCGACTTATTTTTTAATTATATAATATATTACTTTTAGTTTTGTACATTGTATAATTTATATTATATAA
>JAQSVH010000002.1:1216277-1229330 GCA_029448705.1 Adansonia digitata | reverse complement strand
TCTAAATGATAGGGACGAGGGTGAGAAATTTGTAAAAAAATTGGGACGAAAAACAAAATCTATGCTCGTCTCATATCCGTTACTTTTAACACTCCTAGTTAAATTTCCCATTTTGCCAAAATAAAAGAAAGGAATCATTGTTATAAGTAATTACATTTCAATATACAATTCAACAGCCCATCTTTCACCTCATTCTTTCCTAATTGGGGGTAATATGTATTTGATTGTTCAAAACATTATTAACAATTAAAATTTCAATTTTAAATGGATTAATAATTTTACGTGATTAAAATAAATTATACATATATAAGATCGTAACTTAAAAATAAAACAGAGTATATATATACTTATTAAAAATAGTTAAACTTTGGATACATTGAAAATGTTTTTTTAAGTTCACCTAATAACCAGATTATACGATTAGAAACTTTTAAAATTGGAGTTTAGAAATGAAAGTTTCAATTAAGAATTGGGGGTTTGAGGTGACCAAAATTGGGACGCCGGCTCGAGCGAGTTCTGCACAAAGCAAGCGAAGCATCGACCACACTCGGCCAGAAGCCTATAATTTAAAGGTCGTGGTCTGTCTGAAACATTTTCAGGCTTTAGTTGATAAGATCGTACTCGACCTAGATGTCCCCATGATTAAATAATGGTGCGAAGTCCTTTCAAGAGCTTGGGACAGCATTAGAATCTATGTATGTAGCAGCTGCTGGCTCTCGTAGAATCAAAGGAAACATCTATCTGGCTTGTAAGAAAAACTGCACTCTGCCACTAATCCCAACGAAACCTCGTTTTATGCAGGTGACGAAAGAAGGCAAACATTAAATAGCATCATTGGACTAGATAAGTGTGAAACCTAATTTACTTAATTCATGTAATTATTTTTAAAAAGATGATTCAAGTTGATATATATATATATATATTCATCAAAGGTGATTCAAATATGAAAAATTCTAATTGTATAAAATCGATTATATTCAAAATAGGATTGATGAAATGGTATCCTTTTAGACATTGAAGCTGCAGGAAATTTAAAGCATTGAATTGATAAACATCCATACCTAGAAATTACAGAGTATCAGATTGAGAAATTGATCTTCTTTCTTGCAATCTTATCTTTATTAGGCTGCAAAAGATATATATATTCTTGTTATGGTCTTCAATTGATATTAAATAATGGGTTCTTTATTCTTCACTTGACATACTGGACCTGTCAAATTGAAGCAAGCATTTCATTGTATATTTGTGCTAAAAGCATGAGGGAAAATTGGTCGATTAAGGAAGCTTGAAAATTTTAAAGATTGAATGTGAAGGAGTTAACCGCTGGGAGGACAAAGAATTGATGATTTGCTGACTCGGTAATGAGTTTGTTGACTCGGTTAGAGAAGAAGGATAATCATGGAAGAAAGCCGGAAACAGCTAAAATATTCGAGATTATTTAATTGCTGAGAAATCAGAGGAAAATGGATGGAGAAGAGAAGTGGTGTGTGGCTTGGCAGCTGGAGAATGATATGAGCTATATATTAATAAAGTAGCAATATCCCACATCGAGAAGTCTAAGTCTCATTAAGTACAAATACATTTTCGAAACTACATATAAAATCATTTTTACCGCTTAAATCCATTTTCTTTTAATTTTTGACCGATTCAACTACCATCCAGTTCTTATTTGTTTGCATGTTGAACAAACCACCAATTCCCATTTCCCCGTTTGGTTTTGTATTCAAGTGTTTCTCTTTTTTTTTTTTTTAATGATTAGAAGCTGTTAGAAAGAAGCTCTCGAGTGTTGCTCCGCTATAGAAGTGCAATAGTAAGGATTTTAGTGTTCTTGAGGAAATGAGGGTTGATTTCATTGTTAATGAGGTAAAACTTTTTGTTGTTTTCATCAAGGTTATGTTCTTTTCAACTAAAATAAAAACTACTTCATAATGGTAGTTCACCGCAAGTGCAGACTTGAAGCTCAAAATCAACTAAAACAATACACAAACATTAAAAACGTAGACATCTCTTAATCAAACTTCGATAAATGCATGATACCTTATATAATTCCAATCTTGTTTGCCATATCCAAGGAATCATAATCTGGAGTCAACCTAACGTATGCCTTCTTAGTTCCATCAGGCCTGCATAAGAATACACACTACTTAACTCAAAATCCATAACAATCATGTAAATGTTCAGAGATATGACCTATGTTACTCGGATTTGGAGATGATTTCGGATATAGGTATGCTTAACTTTTTCTAGGTTTTCATATATATTTGAAGGATCCTACCCTAATACCTATGTCCGAATATGTGTTGAATATAAGTGTCGAACACGAAAACTTTAGGGACAATGAAAAGTCGGAGCAAAATAGAATATGGTAGTCACACAAAAGTAGATAAGTCACTATAAGGTACCATGTAAATGACTAAAAGCAAGCTGTATGTTAAACTTGATGTATCATATTTCCTCAGGGTTCTAAGTTGAGAAGTCCTAAATGGGATCACTAATTGCAATTCTATTCAATTCTTCTCTTTAAAAAAATATGGTTATTATAACTAAATTTAATTAAAAACACAAATAGAACGCACTCATTCAAATCATATAGTTAGAAATTAGAATTGAAAATTTTATAGGTGACTAACTAATCTTAACAACAGCTAACAAGCCAAGAATGTGCTTCTCTTCATACTTCGCATGAATAACAAACACAATGGGACTTGCCTGGTCAACGTAGTCACTTTCTTCGTCTGAATGTCATACATCTTCTTCACCGCATCTTTAATCTTCTTCTTGTCAGCACAGATGTCAACAATGAAAACCAAAGTGTTGTTGTCCTCAATTTTCTTCGCTGCAGATTCTGTAGTTAGAGGATATTTGAGGATTTGATATCGATCCAACTTATTTCTGGGCGATGCACTAATACGTGGATATTTAGGGTTCCAGTCTTTTTACAGAGTCCTCGGACGATGAAATGTAACCTTTGTCCTGATCTTCTTAGCCTTCTTCTTAAATGTTGCACTGGATTTCACAGCCTTAGCAGCCTTCAGTGCTTGAGCCTTTGGATCAGTTTTCTTCTTGCTGTCAACCGCGATAGGCAAAAACATTAAATCTATAAAGTACCACAACAATGACAGTCAATCCAAGACAATTTCTTTAGAACAATGAACCTCTGACTACGTTGCACATTTACATATGAGTTATTTTAAAAATAAATTAGTCGGTGAATCAATGGCCTAACATTTTACCTAATTAAATGAGACAGATTGTATACAGTTCAGTTCACTATAATCTTAACCTTTAGAGTTCATCCTTTGAATGACTGAAGGTAAGGAAGACAATATCCGCTTACATCCTTGAGCAAAAGTAGGCACCGATCTACCATGCTAACATCTTTGAGCAAATCAAATCCACTTCAGCAAGATGTAAGAAAGGATACCAAACCAAAAAGTAAAAAGTAAGGACTCATCATTTGATAAATAACTTCATACAGCTATATTACTCCTACTCTTTATTTTCCCTTCATTATCTATGTCCGACACTCGTATATGATAAATATTCTGACATGGGTATGGGAGTACAATCTGCCAAATATATGAAAAAACTTAAAACAATTTTGAGTACACCCACTTTAGACACACACCTGACACTCACTCTCGAGTCCGAGTAACATAATCAGCAGCCAAAAGAACATGGACAATCGATTTGACTCAAAATTTCACTTTCATCCAACTAAAATAACCACCACCCAATTCCATCCATCACCTTGAATCAACAGTCTGAACCCTATGCCATAAAACAACCAAAGAACACAAAAAAAGAACCCCACAACAGATTTCAGAACAACCCCTTTTTCTTTATTTATTATCATCTCCATACCCACTTATGCATAACATTTCCAACCCAACATACATTAATTCCTCAAAGTGCAATACTTCAATAAAAAAAATCTAAATTAAATAGCAAAATGTCTGGAGGAAATTGCTTTTCGCATTTCAATATACTATTTTTCAGCCAAAGAAACAAACATTTTCCATCATATGAACGAAGATCACCTTCTTGTAGCACAAAACTAGAAACTCAAAATCTCAAAATTAATACACACACACACAATATATTATTAAAAATTACCTTTAGCTGGAGACATTGCTAAAATTCTTACTTAAGCTACCTGAAAAGAAAGATAAAATGCAAAAATATTTCAAAATAATTTTAGATAACTAAATTAAGAAATTAAAAGACAATTAATTTTCTTAATTTAATGAAATAAATACCCTTTTTTACCGCGGCTGCTGGAGCGTTTGGGGTCTATTTTCTCAAGAAGACGAAGATGGGGCGGTTTTTATCGGTAATTAGAAAATTACCGATTTAACCTGCAGTTTCTATGGGCCTCATCTACTATGGACCTGATTTAATTAGCCCGTAAAAGAGATCAACTTTTGGACTATTTAACCCAATAATTGTGTTTATCGAGGCCCATATAACTATTTTATTGTTTCTTTTCTTGTTTTTTTATATCAACGTTTATATGTAGGAAATTCTCGGAGATTGAACACTAATTATGGAAATTAAAGCTTCATTATTCTATTAACATATCATATTTTTTTAATAAATATCTTATTATATATTAGACTTGAAAGATAATGGAGAGAATGATTACTAGGACAAGGGAGAAGAATGCTAAAGATTTTGAAGCCTATTAAGTGTATTTAAAGATAATAACCATGTGATCCTGGTGGAAGATAATGAGACTTAAAAGAGAGGTGGAGGAAATAATTTTGATAAGTTCTTTGATGTTAATTGATCCAAGATGCGGGTGACCCGATTATAGAATACTTTCATATGCCATGTATGCATATATTGTTTTTGTTTTCTATTTACATTTTCCCTTTTTAGTTTTCAATTTCTTTTTTAATTGTTAATTGTCTTTTCTTTCTTTTTTGGTTTGAATTTATTTAGTTAGAACTACACTTACTTATAGGTTAGGTTACCCATATGAGCCAGATCTTAAATATAACTTTTGATAATTTTATCCATCTGAGCGATCTTAAGTTAAATATAATTTTTAGTAATTTTATCGATTTGAGTCAGATTTTAAATATAATTTTTGATAATTCGAGAATTAAAAAATAAATTTTAAATGATTTAAATTTCTTTTTCAAATTCCACGTCTAAAGGTAGAATTTATGAAATTCTTTGGTATTTTAGTTAAATATTTGTATTTATTATATTTCATTTTCTTAATGTGACTATTATTTTTTAAATTCCAACTACAAAACTCATTTTAAAATATATTTTTATTCTTTTCATGTTATTAGTTGTATCTCTACGTTTTTACAAATCTAATAAAATCCACATTACATTTTTTTTTATATATTTCTTATTTCATTTCTAATATTATTATCTATGTATTATAATTTTTTTTTATTTAATCAAATTCTAATATTCAAATTTTCGATTTGAGCTAGATGATAACTCAGCATTGAAGCCACCTAATGTCTACGGAAGCATTGAGTTGAAAAATGTCGATTTCTGCTATCCTACTCAACCAGAAATGTTGGTATTGAGCAATTTCGTTCTTGAAGTTAACGGGGGACAAGCTGTAGCTGTCGTTGGAGTTTCAGGATCCCGGAAGAGTACCAGTATATCACTGATTGAGAGATTCTATGATCCAATTGCAGGTCAGGTTCTGCTTTACGGGCGGGATTTGAAACTCTACAATTTGAGGAGGTTGACGAACCACTTAGTCTTGTTCAACAAGAACCCATTATTTTCTCAACAGGGAAAACATTATATATGCAAGGCACAACGCCAGCGAAGCCGAGATGAAAGAGGCCGCAAGAATAGCTAATGCTCACCATTTTATCAGTAGCTTGCCTCACGGTTATCACACGCATGTCGGTATGAGGGGTGTGGATTTGACCCCAGGAGAAAACAAAGAATTGCTATCGCCCGAGTGGTGCTGAAGAATGCTCCGATCTTGTTATTGGATGGAGCTAGCTCGTCCATTGAATCCGAGTCCAGCCGAGTGGTGCAGGAGGCACTTGATACACTGATAACGGGGAACAAAACGACCATTTTGATAGCCCATAGAGTTGCAAGGATGTGGCATGTTGACAACATTGTAGTACTTAATGGCGGTCGCATTGCGGAAGAAGGGACACATGATTCTCTGGTAGCGAAAAATGGTTTATATTGTCGCTTAATGCAAACCTCATTTCGAGAAGGGATTGCGTCAGCAGCGACTGGTTTAGGTTGATTTTTGGTTTTCTGTCTAGCGCTCAATTTGCTCATTTGAATTACTGGATTTACCACCAACCTGCTGGCTTTGCTGAATCTCTTGGTCAAAAAATCGAAGAATCGGAAAGGACAAATGGCCATGATTCTCAACGCATGGTGAATCACAGAGCATGTAAAGAAACGATCAAGGGTTGTAACGATTTCGAAGTATTTGGGTCATTTTTTTTGAAAAATAATTATCCAACTTAAAATTTTATTTTTTTATTTTTATTTTTAAATATAATATTTTTAATAAAAACTATATTTTTCATTTGCAAAGCGAGTGCGATAAATTTTAGTATAATTAAAAAAATACCAATATTCATCTAATAATATCTTAGTCACTGTTAATTATGTAACAATTTCATTTTTCTATGGGTAATATCAATTTTCTCAAATGGAAAAAAAGAAAAGAAAAGAAAATTACTTTATCCTTGGATTATAAAATTTTAAATTTTATCGGTGATATTAAAATATAATCACATAAAAATAACCATCGAGTCCCACCACATCATTTGGTCGCGATCCAAATAGAAGCATATTATTAAAGACTTTTTTATACTACGATTTTATAATTATGCTTAATTTGATTAAAAAATTGACAAAGAAGCAAAATGTTACAATTAAAAATAAATTACCAATATTGTGGACTGTTAATTTTTCATTTCATTAATCTACGTATAATTGTTAAATGATAATGTAAAGGATTTGTATTTGATGTGTTTATGATTTCATCTGTTCTTCGCCAAATTCTCCGTAGCTATAATTAATCACGAAGACACGTGTCACCTAAGGATACAATTTATTAGCTGTAAACTAAAGTCATTGACACGTGGCTTAAAACCATGGGCCCTACTACTCCGATCTTTCCATTTTACTGGTACCTGCATTACCGGTTCCTTAGCCGTTATTTTAGTTATATATGCACTCTCACAAAACTGGAAGTAGCTTTTGATACATATATTGGTTATATAGAGAACTTAGGTTTGAGGAAAAAGAAAAAAAAAAATTAAAGGAAAAAATGCCAATTAATAGAACTGTGGTCAGGACATCAGGGGATGAAAGCCAACCAAATGCGATCAAAGCAGCTTTTGCAGAATTCTTTTCTATGCTTATTTTCGTATTTGCTGGAAAAGGGTCCGGCATGGCTTCTTGTAAGATCTCAAATTCGAATTTTTTTTTTTTTTCATACAATTTAAATGTTTATATAAATGATTGAATTGGATTGAAACAGTGATTATTAATGGAATAAATGGGCTGTGATCGTTTTCTTTTTTTTTGGTGGCAGACAAGCTAACCAATAATGGGTCAGGCACACCAGCCGGCATCGTTGCTGCATCATTGGCTCATGCATTTGCCTTGTTTGTGGCGGTTTCGGTTGGTGCAAACATCTCAGGCGGTCACGTCAACCCTGCCGTGACCTTTGGGGCATTTGTCGGTGGAAACATTACTTTGCGGAGAGGAATTTTGTATTGGGTTGCACAGTTGCTCGGCTCAGTCGTCGCTTGCTTGCTTCTTAAATTCGCCACTGGCGGATTGGTAAGAAACTTGTGAATATCGACCGTGATAATATTTATTATATGCGTAATCATAATAAATGTAACACAATTAAAAATTTATCGGTAACCGTAATTTCAGTCTCACATCAGTATTTAATTTTATTTGACTTGATTAACTGCAGGAAACATCAGCTTTCTCCCTGTCCTCCGATGTATCCGCCATGAACGCGCTTGTGTTCGAGATTGTCATGACTTTCGGCCTAGTTTACACAGTATACGCCACGGCAGTGGATCCAAAGAAAGGAAATCTGGGGATTATTGCTCCGATTGCAATAGGTTCCGTGGTAGGTGCCAACATCTTGGCTGGTGGTGCTTTCGATGGCGCCTCGATGAACCCAGCAGTCACCTTCGGCCCTGCTGTTGTTAGCTGGACCTGGACTAACCACTGGGTCTACTGGCTTGGTCCATTGATCGGTGCTGCCATTGCTGCCATCGTCTATGATAACATCTTCATTGCTGATAATGGCTACCATGAAACTCTTTCTGCCAGTGATTTTTAACAACTTTTCTTGTCAGGGGTTAAGTTTCTCTCTCACATTTTTAGGTCATAGAAAGAACTAAAACATTGGGAAAAGAAATGTAATTGTCTGTCTTGTCTCTCAGGGTAAAATTGGGGTTGAACTTAGATTTTATTGTAATTTTGTTGTTAGTTGTAGGGATTTAAATTGCTATTGAAATGTGCATTCTGGTCTTCATGTCTTTCATTTTTGCTTTTAACTTTCTGAAGAGGTTGAGTTAGATTAAGTTGCTTGATGAATATTGCTAATGAACCACTTTGGTCTGATTCAGACATGGCTAGTAGCTTGTTTTGATCAGAATGATGATAGGATGTTTGATTTTTTTTTTTTTAAAGGTTTGATGAAAGAAATATTTATGAAACTATAATCATTCGGGCTGTTGACTTTGAGCTTTCTAACGTAAGGACAGTACAAGTTGGAAGGAAAAAACTTGCTTTGAATTCTAACTAAAACAAAAGAAAATTTCCAACATCCCCCTCCTCAAGTTTACCTTTGCTTGTAATTCTTTTAAAAAAATAATTTCAACAATATGTCGTAATTGCTAGCATTTATTTATTTTTGTTATTTTCATATTTTTTAAATACAGGGAAAACCCATTTAATTTTTTTGATTCAATTTTTTAATTAAAGATAATAATATTCATGTTAGATTGATTTAATAGTTGAGTAGTCCGTCCAATTCAAATTAGATCGAATCTGATACACATTTTTGTAATTCAAGTTAGTCTAGTTTAAATCATTTAATAAATAAAAATTTATTTTTTATTTAGATTTGATTTTAAAAATATATAAATATTAATATAATTTTTTTAAATTGTAAAATATATTTACGAGTGAAGTTAAAATCAAACCTAAATAAAAAATTTTAAAAATTTCAAATTGCAATCAATGACCATAAACACTAGTAATTTAATTTTTTTGAAATCCAAAATAATATAATTATTTACACTTTTTTCCCCTTTCTAGTAAGACCAACAATTACTTCTTATTTTTCCTCTTCAAATTACTATATAGATATATATATATTTATATGAAGCTATTATGAGAACTAAAATTCTTGGGTAATTTCACTTGCATGTTTTTCACTTTGTTTTTAATTTAACCATGCCCATTTTTATAATCCAAATGTCCAATTAAATGTTATCTTTATAAAAAAAAAGAAGAAGAATAAGCTAACACAAATGAAACGACGGCGTTTGATGACTACACCCTTTACTATTAAAACAAAAACTCTGTTTAGGGTTTAGCCATCTGTGAGAAGGGGAAAAATGGTACTATCGAACAAGAAGCTGAAGCAGAAGCTCAGAGCAGAATTATTGGCAAAAACGGTAGCCAAACCCGACGCAGATAAGAACATCCCCGATTCAAAATCGAAGTCGCAGTCCCTGAAATCACTTCTAGACTCAGCAACTCAGAAACCCCGATTGTCAAAGCGAGAAAAAAGAAGAAGGACCGTTTCTTTTTCAAAAGTATCGAACCAGGAAAGCGAAGAAAAGAGAGAGAAGGTTGAAGTAGAAGAAAAAGAAGAAGAAGAAAAGACTGTGGAAGTTGAAAAGAAGAAGAAAAAGAAGAGGAAGAGAGAGGAGGAAAAGGTGAAGGAGGAGGAAACGACGTCGGAGAAGAAGAAAAGGAGGAAAAAGAAGAAGAATAAGAAGAGTAAGAACGAGAACAGTGAAAGTGAAGAGCAAGGAGTTTTGCAGGTTGAGAATGGTACTCAAAGGTAATTTTTAAAAGTGCCCATTTGGTTGTGTGATTTGTTTTATTATGAAATAAAATGTTGGCTTTTTTTTTTTTTTGGTTTTGATTATTGGTGTTTCAATTTTCATTTTGGGTGGAAAAAGGTATATATATGTGGGTTTCTTATGCTAAATTTTTGCTTTTTTTATGCAAACTAAGTGTCATTTTAGATACTAAATTGATTGTTTCAACTTGTTATCTGTGTTTTTATTCTCTGTTGTTTTGATTTGCAGCTTGTTGAAAGATATTGGCATCAACTAGAAATATGAACCAAAAGAGGAAAAAAGTAAAATTTGATTTCTGAATGTTGTTTTTTGAGATTCAGTTTACTGCATTCACTATGCTCCGTTAGAGAGAACAGGTTTATATTTGAACTTAGTTGATGAAAGTTGTCGTTCGGTTAGGAATTAGGGTCAAGAAGTAAAGGTATAGGTAGCACCTTAAAGCAAATATATATATATATATTTGCTTCGCTTTTATGTAATTTAGTTGCTAGTAGAGTGTTAATGTTTCCTTGTGCTTATAGGGGTTGTTATTGTTTCTCATGTTTACCATCTTAATGCAGCCAAGTGAGGGACAATGTTGCCACAAAAGTATATGTTGGAGGCATTCCATATCGCTATACCGAGGATGATATTCGATATTATTTTGAAGGTTGTGGCACCATAGTTGATGTTGATTGTATGAAGTTTCCTGACACTGGGAAGTTCAGAGGAATTGCAATTATTAGTTTTGAGGTAATTATTTATGAATGCTAAATTAAATAGGAGCTAGATCAATTTCTATATTAATGTCATCTATTAGGTTATGGTTATTATTATTATGGCATGCTATTACTCATGAAATGCCAAAGGAGATGTAGCTGAAGCATTTTAAGGTTACTCCTTGACATAAAGAATTGGCTTATTGTTCTCCCGTGAAAATGGAATATATATATATATATATATACATTGAGTAAAGATTGAGTTTGTTGACATTTTTAATCGTGTTCACTTCCTGTAGACAGAAGCGGCAGCTAAAGAAGCCTTGGCTTTTGACAGAGCTGAAATGTGAGTAAATATTATGATCTTCAGTCATCCGTACCTCTTATTATTTCCCGTTGTTAAATCATGCTTATAAAACTTCTGATGTCTTCCTCAGGGGTGGAATGCAGCTGACAATTCAGCCCTACAAATCCACTCGAGCCAATAAAGCAACTGGTTTTGCCCCGAAGATGGTGGAGGGCTACAACAGGATATACGTTGGGAATTTATCGTGGGATATATCAGAAGATGATCTGAAGAAGCTTTTCTCAGATTGCAATGTATCATCTATACGCTTTGGCATGGACAACGAAACAGGGGAATTCCGAGGCTATGCCCATGTGGATTTCTCTGATAGTGTCTCAGTTGCCATGGCATTAAAGTTGGACCAAGAAATCGTGTGTGGTAGACCTGTCAAGATAAGTTGTGCAGTTCCTAAGACAGGAGTGAAAATGCAATCAAGATCTCGTCCTGCAAGGAATGAAGGCCCAACAAGTAACGAAGCACCTCCAAGTAAAGTACCTGCAAGTGTCGAAGCACCTACAGTTAACGAAGTACCTACAGTTAAGGAAGCTGATAATGGTGGTTCAACTGTCAGCAGTGGTAAGTTAAGGAGAAGGACGTGCTATGAGTGTGGACAAAAGGGCCATATTTCTTCTGCTTGCCCAAATATGAAAACTTCAGAAACAATTACAAACACTACTTGACCATTGATGGAAGGTTTTGTTTCCCCCTCACCTCAATTGCATGTTAATTCTGTTGCACTGGCATAATCCAAAATGTCATTCATTTGGTAGGAAGATGTGATTCGAGGAAGAGAGATGGTTATTCATGTCGTTTTCTACTTTGATATGAATGCTGATTTTATAGACTTCCCTGAGGAATTTTTTTGGGCTAGGAAAACAACTGAATTAATTATACTTTGAATCCTCTTCATTATAAATGTATTGAAGAATATTAAGCGGGACGAAGACCGTAAAATTCTTGAGGTTTGCAGGCATAGTTGATTAGGATCGAAGCTGATATTCATTAGAACTTCCTTTGCAGTGGAATAGCTTAACGTTGAACTGGATATTCCTTGATTGTAAACATGAATAGATTGATGCATAAAAAGAAATTAACAGGGTAACTAGCATGGAGGAAGCTGGTAGGGGCCATTGCCTATGGCTGAATCTCAGATTATCAGCACCGGCCAATGTTAGTTGGTCTTTTTCTAATTTTCCAGGCTCTTACACGCAGAATCCCACTTTTTCGTTGCTGTTTTCCACGATTCAGTGAAGCCCATTTGTCTGCCTTTTGATTCAATAAAAACCCTAAAACCCATTTGAAAAACAACTATGGGTTTTCTTTATTTGATTGAAACAACGATGGGTTTCTGAATAAAAAATGAATATCTGTGTTTCACCGTGGAAGAAAGAATAGCATTTGGGCATCAAGAAGAACTACGGAACATGGGGAAGCCCAGGCCCAACAGGAGCAGTTGCACTTAATGAATTAGAGCCACGCCTCAGTCCAAACTTGTTAGCTTTTACTGGTCATATACTTATGTTCGCATAGGTAATGAAATGGTTGATGTCTGCTGCATGGCTGCTGAGTAGGTGAGTCAACTTTCTCAGCAATCTTGTAACACAATTTTGGAATTCAACTCGGACATACGATGGTCTAAAGGTTTTCAGGTGCAGTCATAACCCGAATATTTTTAGTCTCTTTTCGTCTTAATTCGATTTGGCCCATAGATTTATTTCATAATTTATATTAAAATTTTATTTGTATATTAATATTTATATAATTTATAATTAAATTTAAATAATTTTTTTATCATTTAAATAATAATTCAGATTAAATTAAATATACTTGAACCATTAAATATTATATTCAAATTTAATATAATACGAATTACTTGATTGTTGAATAAGTCTGCATAAGACCATTTGGAGGGGAAAAATGAAGATTT
>JAQSVH010000002.1:1187048-1206065 GCA_029448705.1 Adansonia digitata | reverse complement strand
TCACATCCAAGAGCTAATGGATTTTTTTTTTTCTATTCTTTAAAAGAACACCAAAATTTAATGATACCATTGGCTGGAAAATGCAGAAACTCATATCATAGTTAAAAAAAATTATTTTTTCTAGATTCGATTTGATTTGGTGGACTCGAAAAAATTTATTTTACTATTTAAAAATATTAAAATTATATATAATTTTTTTATATATTTTATAATTAAATTTAAATAAAAATAATTTATTACTTAAGTAGTAATCTAAACTGAATCGATCCAGTTGATTGAAAATATCTTTATCCAAATTCAACCTAACTCAAATTGATTTACTTGATTTTTGAGCAAGTCTAGTTTGAAATTTGTATTTTACATATTTAAGAAAGTGAAACTCAGAGCTACCATGTGATGGTGGGTTTTAGTTGATCAACTATTTTAACCAAAGTTTTATTTTTCATAAATTAAGAGTATTAAAATCAATAGGTTCTTTATATAACAATAAAAATATTGATAGGCTGACCATAAATCATTTATCTTGGCCTGCAGATCATTGATTTCTTTAAGTAGAACATTATCAAATCAAATATATATTTACAATCTAAACTATTCTAATCTTAAGGACTGCATGTAAATTAAAAGAAATGAAAATATATAGGTTTTGAATTTACAAAAAGATTCAATACAAAAATCCATTAATAAAAAACATCTTGCATGTTTGGGAGATTGATTCAATATCTTTATCTTTTTATTTGACCATGCAAAATATTACAGGAAAATTATTTAAGGGTTACTAAGAAAATAAAAAATGTTCAACTTATTAGAGAGATTAAAAAACCTAACTGACAATCTTCTTTGAGCACGAATTTTTCTTAATATTTGATTATATTATATAAATTTTATTCTTTTAAATCTTATTCAATGAATTCAAATAATTAAATAAATATTAAATATGTATCATGTTCGACCTCCAAGCATTCATGTATTTTTATCGTGTATTTATACGTATCATAATTGTGTTTAAGATATTATATATTTATATAAACTTCAATATACTAATTTTCATGTTAATAGATTTTGACTTATTTATATTTATGTCGTGTTCATATTATATAATTATATCGTATTCAAAGTTGTCAAATTTACCTATTTGCAACGCTAACCATGCATGAAAAAAAAAATGCTGCCTCTGCATTAAAATTCCCTTTTCCAATTCCATAGTTTCCCCTTGCTGTTTTCTGATTCTACTCTTTCAATGCAATAAAAGATCACATAATTCAAAAATATATGGGCCAATTTATGATTTTAAACCCCGCAAAAAAAATTTCCTATACCTTTTGAAAAACCAGAAGGAAAAAAAAAAAAAAAAAAACTAAAACATATGCTAAAGGAGAGCATAGATATATACATATATACCCATTTCTTTCCTACATAATTTTCATCTCATGGCTTCCCAATTAGATGATAATTTTGTATGGATTTGCAAAATTTCTCTTAAATCATTTAAGTTCACAATAACTTAATTACCCACAAAAATAAAAAACCCTTTTGCATAATCTAATTAAAGCAAAACAAAGTATGAACATTAATTATGAGATGAATTATGATGCCCAAAAGAGCAATGCATGTATGCATATGATTTCTCTATTTTAAGTAAATGATGGCCACTTAAAGTATATGCCAGCTAGGCTCAATTCCTTTTAAAATATTAGACCCTCCAAACAATTTTTTTCTTATTTATTTTTTTTTTCATTCCAATAAAGAGAAAAAAAAAAGAAAAGAAAATAAGTATATGTTGCGGCTAGTTTTGATCATTTGAGCATATATGAGTTTAGCTAATTTTGCATGCTGAAAAAATTCTAGATTAGTCAATCAAACCTATTGAATCAAGAATCGATATATAGTCTGATTTGATATTGAATTGAAAAAACTCGATAAAAAACTTAAAAAGAAAAAAGAAAAAAACTGAATTTAAGCTTATTTTTAATATTTAAAAAAATATTTTATGTAATAAAGATATGAACTTTTAACTTATTAGATCTATTTTAAGAACAATATCAATTAACTAAATATATATTTCTATTAAGTACTTACTATATTTAATATTTAATTAAAAAATAATCTAATTTAATCAATTTATTTGATCTAGCCGATTAATCAATGATCCAAAAATTTTACCATTATAATTTACGATTTGATTTTTTAAACATTGAAATTTTAAGTAATTCACTATTGAACTCATATTAATATCTGAGCTTATCATGTCAATTAGCCATGACTACAACTGAGCTTATATCTTAGTTAATTCAACTAGTTTAAGTTTTGACATAACATTATTTTTGCAATAATTTATCAGATCCCATTAATAAATCAAGTCAAATTTTTAGCTGAAAGCGAAATTAAACTGATCATAATCTTGCCAGCGAAGAAGAGCAACCCATCCCCCCTCTCTCTCTCTCTCTCTCTCTCTCTCTATATATATATATAAAAGATTGTTTTTCCCATCCTTTGATGTGTCACCTTAGACGTTTTCATATTATTTTCATGCAGTAAATAAGCTATGACCTCACATTTCTCTTTTTTGAAAGGTAAAAAAGAAAAAAAATGTTTCCTACACTCAAAAGAAAACTCTTTTGATATCTTACTACTATACCGCTTGATTTTAATCCCCGCTTTCATTTGCTACAAACCAAAAGACTTTTAAGTTCTAACAGTTCTTCATTTGGTCAATCATTAGCGGCCGGCTCCGGTCAGAGGTGAGGGACTGATATCTTAGTTGTTACCCAAACAAAGATCATTAATTTTGTCAGCATTGTTTCATGATCACCAACAGTTTTCTTTAGCATGATTCTCGTTCTTTTTCTGTTTTAAGTTGTATATATTTTGAAGCTTTTGTTTAGTACGATTCGTCTCATAAGTATATGATTTTGTTATGTCCGAAATGTTTAGGTTTCGAGCGTGACAATTTTTCGACGATCTTTCTTAGACAAAGATCATATGTTAATTTGTAACGTTTGTGAATATAATTATCGGTCTTTCCCAAACTGGTCTCACTGTATTTGAACTTTGCTATAGGCTTTTGGACTCAAAGCTTGGGGAAAAGCTTTTGATTTTTCCAGCTTCTGATCTTTGAGAGCATTGAAAATTTCGAAGACATAAACCTGAACCAGTTGTTCAAAGATGAGGAATGCTCTTCTTTCGAATTTGCCGCTGCCCTCACAGTTCTACAACATTGGTAAAATAATGATCATTCTAAAAGCCTATGAGATTAGTTTTTCTTGTTTTTTTTAGTGCAAAGAAGGTCGCAACTTGAGATTAAAAATTTAAAGTTGTTGATGTTGAAATTTAAATTTCAAATTTATTATTGAAGAACACCTTTTAAAAGTGACTAATTCAATCGATTGGACTAGGACCGACTTATATATTATAATTGTTTGGTCTCTCAAAGGAGATTGCAATCCGAAAATAAAGAAATAAATTACAAATGTTAATATTCGAATCTAGAATATGTTGAATGACATATCTTAAGTATAATTTTTCTTTGGCATTATAAATTATATGATATGGTTTTATACTTATTTTTGCTCTCTTTGCTTTCTAGGGACCAATGAAGCTGAGATACCATATTTGGATGTCTGCATGCAGACGGAAACCAAAGCGTATATATGTTCTGTCTGAACCAAAATTTAGTTTATATCCAATAATTAAGAACACCAATTTTTATATTGACAAATTGATATTAACTTATTGATGCCTCAAAACAAAATAAAAAAATAAAATAAAAATTCAAGGATGAGGATAAAAATGGAATGTTCTGCATCAGCTAGGGTAATCAGTCACTTCCATGGTTGGGACAAATAGAGGAAGAAGCGCTTGATTTCGGTTCAAAATTTAAGATTCGAGATAAAAAATTAAATTATTAAAATTCGTTTGATTAAATTTATTTTTAATTAAAAAGTAAGTTTAAATTTTAAATTTAATTATTTATTATTCAGTTTGAACTCAAATTATTTTTTTTTTGGTAAAAATTGTAAATTAATTGCTTGACTATTTTATAATGTAATTCCATTTGTACCTTTTATGTTTAGTAGAAATGTTGTCCGTGGGGATGCTTTTTCATTGGAATCAAAAATATTCAACAATGACAACCAGCTAAGAGATGGGGCCATTACTCTTCCTTACCAATCCCATTTTAACTCTCATTTACAAGGTTTGGTTAATATCTCCATCACACTTTTTTCATTTTTTTTACCAATTTTAGGCATTTTTTTACTATTTTTTTTTTAAATCTCAGCCTAACATTTCCTTCTTTCTGTTGCTTCTATATGTAAACTTCTACTAATCAGATTTTTTTTCTATTTAATTCATACAAGAATTTTGCGTGCAAAAAAGTATTATAAAAAATGAAAGTGGTAAAAAAAAAAAAAAAACCCCTTTGTTCGGTGCTTGGATTATCAGTGTGGTGGCTCCAATTATGGCAACTATTTTCAACAGTTTATTTCACTTGGCAGCAGCAACCTAGCATTTCCAAACTTTGAATCGGTAATTAAACTCAAATCTCTTTGATTAGATGTGTCACTTGTATTAAGTAATGGATGTGAAATATAGCTATATATTTGATACGAATATATTTAATTTTTTAAATTTTTTTCATGTATTTAAAATATTGTATCTTATAGCATATGGTTGCTCCATGAAAATTATATTTATCGCAATCTTTATTATTTTCAACTACTACTTCAAGCCAGTGATTAAAAACTAGATTAAACCGGTTAATTGAATTGATTGAATAAAGAATCGATAGACTGTTTAGTCTGATATAATAAATTAATCTTAAGATATGTTAAGTTGACATAAACATGGATTTAACCAGTAAAAGCCTAATAAAAAATCAGATAAAATGAGCCAAAATCTAATTTTATAGTAATTGATGAATCTTCAACCAATTAATTTTATATCAAACATCATAACATTAAACTAAAGATATACTTTATTAATTACAGTCTATATTTAATATTTATTTAACATTACCAAGAATATCATTTTAAATATTAAAAGGGTTTTGATCGCACTAACTGATTCAAGCAATTGAATTAGAAATCAGATATTTGATTTATTCGATCTCTAACCTGATTTTTCTTTAACATTGCCTAAAAACCTTCTATGTTGTTTTATCTTCAAAAATGGTTGGATTCCATTTTTTCTCAGGACGTTCAGAACTTACAAAATGGAAGGAAACGTCGGATTGAGGTTCACAATGAGCAAATGCCATTAAATGAAGCCATTGCCGCTTTGAATAATGATATGTGGAAGGAGAACAAGAGCAAGAAACATTTGTCGACTTCTTTCGAGCAACAGCAATTTTATTCTACTGATCATCAAATCACTGAATCAGTAACAGAAATCAAAGGTTTCAAGGTGTTGGAATTTTGCTGTATATCTAATGAAAAAAATTAATAATGATTTTTGGGTTATAAGAAATTTGCTGAAATATGTTAATGTAATTTACAATAAATCAAAAATCTAAGTTCCAAGTATTTTTCTTTTTTTTTTTTTTTCTTTTTCTTTTTCATTGTAGTTGCTGCATATGCCAGTGAGGAATAGCCAAAAGTTTAGCGACAAAATCAGAGCTCTTCAAAAGTTGGTTTCTCCCTATGGAAAGGTCAGTTTGAATCTTATATTATCTAGATATTTCATTTTTTTATAAAATATTTATATTTGATATGCATATTTAATATATATCGAAATATAAATATAAAATATGATTCTTCAAATATATATATATATGTATAAAACGTTAAAAAATTTGAGCATATACTCATTTTAATATTTACTCCAAATCGAAATAATAAAGGTTTTAAGTACTTCAAAATGATAAAAAAGTACAAAATTAATTTAAAAAAACATGTTTATTTCTTTAATCTGATAGCATTGTTGGTCAAATGTCTATTTTCGCATTAAAATTAATTACCTTTTTCCTTTTGGCAAATGTAAAATAACAAATGGCCTGGTTTGATTGAATTTTATCGCAGGCTGATACTGCTTCAGTCCTTCAAGAGGCTTCTCTTTGAATCAAACTTCTTCAAGAACAAATTCAGGTATATTAAACTCCTCACTTAATCATAATCATGGCTTAAAAACCTTGTTGCTATACATCTATTGATGGACTAGGCTATTTGACTAGCTCGGACTTTGAACAATAATTTTTGTATTTCAAATCGATATGACTCGACTAGGATTTAAAAAAAAAAATTCACACCATGACGCATGCTTCCTAATCCATCGACAAGTTTGCTTATTAGTTTTTTCATTTTCCTTTAATTTTATCTAAAATTTTCTCCATTGTGACCACAGAATTTGTTTCAAATCCTGAGCAGCTCATATAAAAGTCTTAAAGCTACTCACCCACAGGTAAATAATTCTAACATGGAATCAATCAACATACTATATACATATGTATATAGCCATTTTCAGCTTTTTTTTTTTAAAAAAAAGAGTTTTTGGGTTTTTTTTTAAGCTGTCCAAAAAATTGCATTGTCAACAGGAAATTGGAAAAAAAAAAACAGCAAGATTTGAGAAGCAGAGGACTTTGCTTGGTTCCCATTTCATTTACCCAGAAAGTGACGAAAGCAGAGATGAATATTGATACTAATTCTATATCAAGAGCAACAATCATCACTAGAAAATTTTGATAGCAATGTCAATTTTTTTTTTTTTAATCCTTACTGCACTATGTATCCGATTTTAGCAGTTTACGAGGAATTATCTAATCTATCATCCATAGAGTCTTAAAATTTCAATAAACGATACTAAAATTTGACATTAGTCATTAGAGGTATTCACAAGATAATTCTAATTGTAAAAAGATTTTGATTTTAAGTCTACGTCTGAATTTGACCTGCTCTGCTTATAGCTCAAATCATTGTTTATTCTTTTTAAAAAATATTAAAAATTATTTTTATATTAATATTTATATATTTTATAATTAAATTTAAATAAAATATATTATTTTAATTTAAAATTATTGTTACAGGTTTGGGCTTGCCCAACTAGGTAGTTTACCCTTCCCTTGGATATGTTTACTAGCTATGTGATGAAAAAAATATTATTTTTTGAACAAAAATAAATAGATTTTTAAGAATAAATAATTTAAAAAAAATGCATTTATCTGAAAATTTAAAAGTACATATAACTATATGTTATTTTTTATATTATGATTATATTTAATTATTTTATAATTTTATTGAGTTAGTATCACTTGACTTAAGATACTAAATTCAGTTGAACATATTATAAATAATATAGATAAATATTAAAAAATATTTATTAAAAAAGGAATTGGGACAGAACATCTATTTGTGTTAGAAAACCAAAATTTTTTTAATTCAAGTTGGACTAAACTCATATTACTTTTAATAATAATTTTTATTTAATTTTAATTATAAAAATATAAAAATATTAATATAAAATATTTAAAATATTTATTAATATTTAAATAATAATTTTGGTTTTCGAGGCTAATCAAGTAAACCTTATTTGGCATGAATAAAAAATTTAAAATTTTTTTATGTTGCGAATCCACTCTGATTCATAAAACTTTTATTTTTAAAATATAATTTTATATTTTGAAATAAAAGTAAATTATAATTTTATTTCGTTTAAATCACCTAAATGAAAAAATTTCTTTTATATATAAAAATATTTTAAATATGATACAAAATTAATTTTTTTATTATTAAAATAAAAAAGCCTGCATGCTTGATCATGAATATTGTTTGTCACTTAAAAAAAAAAAAAAGAAAAGAAAACGTGAAAGCAATGAAGAAGTAGTCATTGGCTCATCTCCAACTTAAAAAAAAAAAAAAGCAGGACAAAATTCTCGTTTTATCGCCACAATTCGTTCGTTCTTTCTTTTCTTTCTCTCTCTCTGAGCAAGTACTAGATTTTCTCGCTCGTTCCTTCGCTTTCTCGGGCGAAAAAAAATGGTAAACACTCTTCTCCTCAACTCCCTTTTACACTACTATCTTTATCTTCTGTCGAATTAGGTATAATTTTTTTATAAAATTAGGTGTAATACTACTCCAATTTTGGGTTTGATTAGGTCTTGTGTTGTTCACTCGATCCGATTTCAATGTTCGATTCGATCTTCATATCTCACCATCGGACCGATTGTAGTTACGTGTCTGATCTTCAAGCGTTGATTTTTTTTTTTGTTCTGATGCTGTATGCTTCATTTCGCGTTTTTTAAATTGTTTAAATATATATTAGAATATTTTGTGATTTCTAATTTTAGTAAATTCCAAGACATGAAAGTTATTTCAATTTTTTCTGTCCATCTGCCTTTGCATAATATTTGGTATGGAAACATGATCGATATTAGGCTTTTGATTGAAATTGGAACCAATTAGCAAAAGAATTTGCCATTTTGCCTGTTTGAATTAGGGCCAATTTTAAGTATACCTAATGCCACAAGATCTAGTTTTGTTCAAGTGATGGATTCTAGCCAATTGAAAGATATTCTGATCAAAGTCCAAGAGATCGGTTCAATTCTATTAGTTTTGAGGATTCAGAATAACACGCATTGATCATTCAAAGAGTGATTTAACAACTAAAAGCAATTGATCTTTCGGATCCTTCATTTCTTCAAACAGAACTAATGGAGATAGAATCAAACCGATGCCCTAAATGCCTCCACAAAAAAGAAATGCAAATGGTGAGCTTGAGAAAAATGGGAAAGGAAGAACATAGAATATGGATTTTTGCAAAAGCAATTTTTAATATAATGAATTCATTAACTTGGTAAATTTAATGGGTTTTTTGTTTCGTGGGAATTGGTCTTTAGGGGTTTTCCGTAAATCTTTTATATATTCTGCTTGTTAATGATGCTTTCATTCTTCAGTTTGTAAAAGTTCTTGATAGAATGGGTTAAACCATATATGATTGATAGGCCTTTCTAGTTGAAGAGGTGGGCGTAAACTCTAAATAGGGAGAATCTTTTTGTTCTGGCAACTGAAGCAACTGGTTTGTTAAAATAATGCGAAAATACATTCGCTTAGATCCCTTTGGAACGAAGTAATTTACTCTCTTAAATTTAATGAGACTTTATTTCCATGCCAAAATACATCTTTATGTTTCATTAGATATGCTTCGTTAGGATCTTCTTTGCTACAAAAGCATTGACTTGATTCTTAATAATTTGGGAGCTCGTTTCATATTTGGCAATCTGCATTATGCTTTCTTAGTTGGCTCGGTTGATGCATGATGGTTGTGCATGATTTGCAGGCAAACGCAGCTTCAGGAATGGCTGTGCATGACGATTGCAAGCTGAAGTTCTTAGAGCTGAAGACTAAAAGGACTTATCGCTTCATTGTTTTCAAGATCGAGGAAAAGCAAAAGCAAGTTGTTGTGGAAAAACTCGGTGAGCCTACTGATAGCTATGAGGCTTTTACTGCTAGCCTTCCAGCTGATGAGTGTCGATATGCTGTCTATGACTTCGATTTTGTGACCGATGAGAACTGCCAAAAGAGCAGAATTATTTTCATTGCCTGGTAACATAAGTGTTAATGCATTTGTCATCTTTGTCGCCTGTTCCAATCATGAATCTTTCCTTAATTGTTTCACTCATCTATTAACATTTTATGCTTGAAGGTCTCCTGATACATCAAAAGTAAGAAGTAAGATGATCTATGCCAGCTCCAAGGACAGGTTCAAAAGGGAATTGGATGGTATCCAGGTAGAGTTGCAGGCTACCGATCCAACTGAAATGGGTCTGGACGTCATAAGGAGCCGCTCCAATTAAAATGTATCCATCTATTTTACTTTACGATGGAAGTTTATACCATCTGGTTCACTTTAAAATGCAAGTCTATATCAAATTTGGAACGTAGAACTTGCTTTGATATTGAATTGTTGTTCCTGACTGTATTTCATACTCTTCAGTTCCTGGTCTCGATTTGTTCAATCTGTGGATTCATATGGGGTCAGTGTTCCTCCCTTTTGGTGTGATGTTATTGACTAAATATGTATGATGGTTTATGGGGGTACCAAACTTTTTACAGTTCGACATTGCATGCATTCTTTCTTTATGTTGGATTTTATAGGTAAATTGTTCCGACTTTTCATTTTTTTAAGTATTTGTATCCAACACATATTTGGACATAATTATTGGGATATAATCTTTCAAAAATCCTCCAAATACGTAGGAAAACTTTGAAACAACTTAGAAAAAATTGAACATCCTCGTGTCTGACTGATACTCATATTTAACACTCAAATCCGGATCCGAGTAAGATAATTGTATAGTACTGTTTGTTCTTTCTTCGTTATAGAGGTTTAACATCGCCAGTAATTATATACTAATAATATCTTTTATCGGTGCATTAACATAGCTATTACTTGCATTTGGATAACCCAAAAAGATTTGTGGCCTTGGTACAAGGCATCCGTAACATTTTTGCTATCCTAATGTCCTATAAGTTATGTAAAACAATTTTTTTTTTTTTTTGTTAGTTCATATGAAAGGTTAGTGGATTGGTACCCGAGCTTTTGATTCAATGATTGTATATGATTTTTTTTTAAGTCAGATTTGAATCTTTTTCTTCTCCAGATAAAAAAAAAAAAAGATTAGTTTATATTGTAGCTAGTTGAAGGAAATAATTCTTTCTTGTTTTCTATATTTCATTCTTCTTCGGTGTTTGAATGCAAGAATGTTGGATATTGATTTGTTTGATATTGATTTTTTTAATATTTTAAAATTTATTTATATATTTAAATGATCATATATTTATATTCATATTTGAATGCATGTAGAACGTAGATAATAACATGAAGCATTAATTAGTTTAGAAGTGGAACAATCTTTTAGATTCCTTTTTAAAAATCATTTATTATTGAACTTAAAAGGTGTTATTGAAAAAAAAAAAATTTTTAAATTTAATTCACCCTTGGAAACATATGTTGCTGAAGTACGATTGACTTGTTGAATCCATTGGGTTGGCAATCGGCGGTCTAATTAATTTAATACATTATGTAAAATTGTTCATTAATTGAATCGGTAAAAAATTAATTTAATTGATATAAAAATAAAAAAAATTGATAAAAATTAAGTTTAATATGTATTTAATAATCTATAAAAAGTTTAATAAAATTTTAACTTTTAATCTTTTATTTATATATTAAAGATAATATTATTAAGTGAAATATATATTTCATCAATTATTTATTATATTTAATATTTATTTAATATTAATTTTTTAAATATTTAAAATATCATTTAAATTAACCAATTGAAAATCTGAGATTTAATAGTTTTGACTTCCGTGGTTTGATTTTTTTTTTTTTTAACTCTGCCTTAAACCTTTATTTTTAAAAACATTTTTTTGTTGCGATTACATTTGAATATATGTTTTTCTGATAGTTAGGCCTGCTAGGGCTTAATCTTTGATTATTGAAATTAACAGTATAACATCCTGTAGTAAGCTCCCACGTAAAAGCGTAACTGTGAGACATGAAAGATAGGACGACGTCTGCTTATTCAAGCTTTTAAGAAAAGAAAACACGTGCTCTTCCCACCTTAAAACAAAATCCCAGAGTGAGATGTTTCTTTTTTCTCCCATTGAAGCAACACATCGCCAAAATCCCAAATCTGAAACACCTCAGTTTCCCAGGTAAATTAAGCTCCTCGTGTGTGTGTGTATATATATATTATACTTACGGATACGCACACTACATATGTATACAAATAATAAAGTCTTCCCCCTTTTTTTGTTGTTAGATTGGAATAGTGTATATATATATATATTTTATGATCTGAAATTCGTTAATTTTTCTGTTGTTGTTTGTTCTTTTTACCGGTTAGAGTTGATGGTTTATTTTTGGATTTTTTTTTCGAAGAATGAGTTTCAATAGAAGCAGGAGCCCCTCGCGTGGGAAGAGGTTTCGAAGCATTGATCGTGTTTCTTACCGTGATTCACCGTACTCCAGGGATCGTCGGAATTATCGGTATAACTTTACTTTTTCCTTTTTCTTTTTTAAATTGTTTTAAGGTTATCAAGTATCCTTGTTTTGCGATGTTTCTTTTTTTTAATTTGTTTTTTGTTTTCGAAATTAAATATTTAAAGAATTAAAATTTAACTAATCATTTTTTCCTTTTTTGATTAAAAAAAAGGAAAAAAGGATGGTTGCTGCTATTTTTACATGGATGTTGTTTTAATAATGGCTCTTTAAGAGGTATAAGAAATATTAAGCATCAAGGAGGAAACTAGATAGAATCCCTGACTATTTGTAGTTATTGGTTCTTGACGAAGATATGTAGTTTTCAGTTCCTTAACCGTGTTTAGTTGGCAATTTTATGGCTATGTTACTCAGATTCGAGTGTTAGTGTCGGATATGGGAATGTATCCTTCATGGGTATGTTCAATTTTTTATAATTTTTTTTTTTATATATTTATGAGTCCATGAAGGGTCATATCCCATACATATGTCCGAAAATGTGTCGGACATAGGTACTTCAAGTTTAAGAAAAAAACTAAGAGTTGGAGCAACATGGATTAATAATACAAAAGATTGAAACGGCCAAACGGGTATGGATCGGAGTCAAATTAGCAGGAAGTAGCGTATTATGAATTCAATGCCTATGTAAAATTGCTAGAAATTTGAGCAAAATTTCTTGCAAACTACATTGTACTTTTGTAAGGGTGAATTTTTTTCCTTGGATTTTTCGAAGAAAGAAAAATGAAAAATATTTGATGTTTGAACCTCTTGTGGTGGAAAAAAAATGCTTAAAATTAATGCATTTGTTAGGTTAGACAAAGTTTTGAGACACAATGTGAAAGAAGGAAGGGTACTACTCAAAGTACCATTCTAATGTGATATCGAATGCTTTCTGTGACCATTTTTGGTTGATTGTTAAGGACTTAGTTCGAATTTTTAGGTTGCAAAAACATATATTGTCAAGGATCTCTCCATTTTGATGCTGAAGGTACCAACATCGAGAACCCCAAGTTGGGTACTGTCTCTACTGCCTAAACACGATGCTGCTATGATGCATATTGGCAATCGGAGGAGACGGGATGCGGAGTGAAATGGATGATACGGTCATTGTAAGAAACCAAACGCATGACAGACTGATTTATGAGAATAATGTTTTTTTTTTTTAAAGTTAGTTGAGAAGTGATCGTGAACTGGAATTTTGCTTACTTCATTTGATTCTTCACTGGCTCTTCATTTCTAAACCGCCCTCACTTGCCAGATTCCTTGGCGGTAACTTGTTTCGGTGATGATCATAGAGGAGTGGAGGTGTTTTCGCCTTTTTTAGGTGCATTGGTGTTCATAGTGCTCTAACAACTAAGAATTCCTTGGAATCAGTCCCCAGTGGTAAAGGTTGCCACTAAGGCTCTATGGATGAAAACAAGTATTAAAGATTATGTCAATTGAATAATTGTTGAAAAGAGGCTAATTCATGGGACCTGCCACAGAAGAATGGTCTGGCTGTATGAAGGGTGCTTGGAACTTTGCGTGTTAATGTGTCATAAAGTTTGAGGTCGTAAACTATCTCCAGCCCCGAAGCACTCTTAATTTTGCTACCGTAAAATTTATGGTTCAGACTTTTGAGGCGTGCGCTTATAGCAGCAGCTTTCTCATCCATGCTGATTTTTCTCTTTGTCTGGCCCTTGTCATATTTGAGGCTTGGACTTATAATAGCAGCTTTTCTCGTCCTGTTGATTTTTCTCAATGTCCAACCCTTATCAGACAGTTTATTTCTGCTGCTTGAATTCCATCTTTTCTCGTTTTCTAGAAATATGCTTTATTGATTTCTGTCCTTTTCAATTTTTATTGTTGACAACCCTGTTTTTGTTTCTCAGTCAAGATTATTTGTGCAATAAATGTAAGCGACCCGGACATTTTGCAAGGGAATGTCCAAACATGACCGTCTGCAACAACTGCGGGCTTCCTGGGTGAGATGAATTCCGCCTCCTTTAATTTATTTAGAACCTTTCACTTAGCCAAAACAAATAGGTATATAACCTTCCATTTTACATTACTTCATTCTTGAACCGCGAAATTCGTAATGATCTGTTTTCTTCTCTTTATATTTTGTCGTAGTCACATCGCTGCAGAATGCAACTCGACCACTATGTGTTGGAACTGTAAGGAGCCAGGGCATCTTGCCGGCCAATGCCCCAATGAGCCGGTTTGCCATATGTGTGGTAAGATGGGTCACTTAGCTCGAGATTGCCTAAATCCTGGACTGCCGGCTCACGATGCAAGACTCTGCAACAACTGCTACAAGCCAGGCCACATTGCCGCTGACTGTACCAACGAGAAGGCTTGCAATAACTGTCGTAAAACCGGTCACCTTGCTCGTGACTGCCCTAATGACCCGGTTTGCAACATCTGCAACATATCAGGTCATTTAGCCCGACAATGTACTAAGTCGAACCTGTCATCAGATATGGGAGGCTCCTTCCGGGACATTGTTTGCCGCAACTGTGGCCAGCCGGGCCATATCAGCCAGGACTGCGTCTCCATTGTCATATGCAATAACTGTGGTGGAAGGGGTCACCTTCATTACGAGTGCCCTTCTGCAAGGTTGTATGACCGTCTTGGCGGACGTAGGTATTAAACTATTAACTAACCAACTTTGATAGGATTCATCCATTAGCATCCCCTTTGTTTGACTCATCTTACAATTTGATTCTGAATTGATTTGTTCTTTGGAGTAATATTGTTGTTCTGCAAATAAGGCTGTCTATGTTTCTCCTCCTCTTCTCTTTTTCTTGAAATATTCATGTCCAGCGTTTATATCCGAAACATATTCGGTCATAAGTATTGAGGTATAATCTTTCAAAGATCCCTTGAATACATAAAAAAAAAAAATTAAAAACATTGAAAATAGCTGTATCTTGATCACGGGTATTGAGATATGACTTTTTAAGAATCCTCTAAATACATGGGAAGACTAAAAAAAATGAACATTCCTATATTTGATCATGAGTATTGAGATATGATTATTCGAAGATCTTTTAAACAAATTAAAAAATTAAAAAAAAAACATACCGCTATCTAGATCATGGGTATTGGGATATTACATTTTAATATAGAAAATCTAAAAAAGTTAAATATATTTATGTTGAATATGTATTCGTAGTAAACATTCATATTTGAATTCGAATACCATAAAAAGTCGTAGTCCTTGCGATCCCCTTTACATGGAAATATATCATCTTCTTCTCATTAAGGGGAGAAAATTTGCTTAAAAAGGGGTGGAAATTCATGGTGAAAAATAAAAAAGAGCATCATTAAATAAAAAGTTACATCTTAAAATTGTAATTTTATATTTAAATAAAAATAAGCATCTAACAAATATTAACACGTGACATATAAATAAAAGCTACATCAAACTTCAACCATGTAAATTTTGAAACATATATAATTAAAGTACGATGATTTACATTTTTTAAAATAATTTGATTATTTTTGAATTTTCAAATCAAATTAATTAATAATAAAAATTTTAAAAAATTTATACCGATAACCTATAAAAAAATTTATAAATTAATTGACTGATCAAAATTTTTTAATTTCAATTAGTTAATTTTGTTTTAATTAAATAGCATCCACGTTTAGAAGATATAGTAAAAAATAAAAAAAAAATGCTAAAGCCTAATAGTAAGTCTTTGTCTTTATTAGAAAAAGATAAAACTATTTATTTTTTAGATGTAAGATGAGAAAGTTATACATATATATATATATATATATATACATAAGTGTTATTATTTTTTGGATGTATTTGATAAAAGAAAATTCCTTAATTCTCAATTTAACTTTTATTATTTAAGGAAAACAATTTAACTTTTAATTTATTAGGTAAGTTCCTAATAAAAACAAAGCAAAGAGAAAACCAAATTCCTCATCTACCCTCTATTTCATCAATAAATCTTGCTTTTGCCATTTTTATTAGTTTTAAATATACGTACCCGTGAATCGGATCAGACAATAATTTAAAATTTTTTTTATATTTTTTTGTTTATAACTATATTTAATAAATTAAAAAAAATTTAAACATGTATTTTATTATTACAAATAATATTAAAAAATTAAATAATATTTTTATATTAATATAATTAAATTTAAATAAAAATATTTTTTTATTTATTAAAATTTTTTTTTCCGGATTCAGTTCAATATAATTCGGGAACGGGATGGCCTAATTTATGAAGATGCATAGTTTTAAGTTTTTAACACTTTAATAATTAAAATCCCTTAACTAAACCAAACATTATTCTTAGGAAAAAGAATTAAAAAATAAAAAGAGGAAAATAAAAATAGCGGTTGCCAGCTCATTATAACACCCCCCATAAAACCACGCTGATACTTACAGCTAAGACTTACTTCCTCGGCGAACTTTAAGAGTTTCCACATTTCTCTCTCTTTCTTCCTTTTGCTGTTCAAATGTAGAAATAACCCCAAGAAAACAAACAATCGAATCAAGGAAAAAAGGGGGAAAAAGGGTTTATTTCTCAAAAAATTTTAATAAAAAATCTTTAATTTAATTTTTTTTTTTCAATTGGAGTTGAGTTGAGAGACGGTTGTAGGTAGATTCGGTGTAAATCAGAAAAAATCCGATGACAACAATTTTCAGTCCCGGTCGGAGCCCGGGGAGTTCGAGGCTTCAGTTGGGAACAGCTAGTGGAGTTTCGAGGCTTAGATCTTCGTCGCTCAAGAAGCCGCCCGAGCCGTTGCGTCGAGCGGTGGCGGATTGTCTTTCTTCATCGTCTTCCTTTTCTTCTTCTTCTTCTTCTTCGTCGTCGCAGGCTGCTGTGGCTGGAGGAGTTAGCTCGTATCACTATGGGAGTCCTTTGGTTTTAACTGAAGCTTCGAGGACGCTTCGGGTTCGTAACTTTTTTGCTGGATTTAAAATTTGTTTTTATTGTTTTATTATTAGATCTTGAAATATTGTTGTTTATTTTTGTCTTGATATAATTAGGCTTTTTCATGCTGTTTATAAATACTGCCAAAAAAGAAAAAGAAAGTAGAATCATATTTTCTTCAAAGTTCGTTTATTTGGCTAAGCATATGGAAATTTAATTTACTGGCAGAAAGTACAGAATTATGGTTGAAAAACATTGGGTGTCAATTATTGAAAATTGTAAGACTTACTTTGTAGTTCTACATCATTGTTGGTTCCTGATTGTTGAAAGCAGAGAGTAAAAAATGGAAATCATATTTGACTAAAAATGAGAATGACCAAATTTCTGAAGTATAAAATTTATAGTGAAAAAAAAAAACATAAAAGAGCGTGCATTTTGTTTGTTTGCAAAAGTTAGATTTGAAATTTTAGTTCTTTAAAATTTACCTTTTTGCTTCAGGAAAGCGAAAAGCAAGTGATAAAAGTTACAAAATACATAGATATATATATGTATATAGCTTAAGTGAATTAATTTCTAATTTTTCTATTTCCTGTTTTCTATAATGAAGTATCTTATGGGGTTTTCCTCATTTTAGCAGTAGCTTGATTGATTCTGTTAGTTCAAGTGTTTTATGACTTCAAGGGAGGATAAATTATTAACCACCCTAGCATGTTGCCTTTAACTGCTTATTGGGCTTGAATTTTTTTTATAATGAGAAATAACCTTTCTTGACATTTTTTGGCTGAGCAGTAGCTTTACTTATAGACTACTTCAATTAATTGGGAATTGAAATGAACTAGAATCTTTTATATTTATGTATTTTCTAATCTAATTGCAAGTTTTTGTTGCTTGGTCACTTACCATCCATGGATATAGGAAACAAAATTCGAAGTCTCGTATTCAAACAACTGTAAACTTTTCCTTTTGTCCCCTCCCCCCCCCCCCAAGGGATCCATGTGAAACCCTGAAATTGCTTTGTTTTTTAGTCCAACTTGAATAAGCATGGATATTGTTAAAACCTACGTTGCTGGTGTAGCAAATCTCGGTTCCTCATATTACTTTACTTCTTGCAGACTCTGTAAATGTTGAGAATTTAAAGTTTATTTCTTTGAATATCTTCATATATATGTGTGTGTGTGTGTGTGTGTGTGTGTGTGTGTGTGTGTGTATTAGTATTACACCTTTTGCTTCACCTGTGGAATTATATTTAAATCTTATAATATCATGATGTCGTATTTTTCTGATTATTTTGGAGCTTTTGTTAGCATATATATTTCAGTATTAGACCTTCCTTTTTTACCTCGTCTGTGGAATTGGTATTTGAACCTTAAAATATCAGAACTTATATTAAACAATGACAGGACTATCTGGCATCACCCTCAACAACTGACCTGTCTTACATTGTTATTTTAGAGCATACAATTGCAGAGAGAGAACGCAGGTAATTTATTTATTTTAAAAGATTTTGTTATTTTATGTCTTCCTTCATTCTAATTTGTCGCCAGTCCACCAAGTGCTTTGCTAAATCAATAGTGCCGTCATCATTTTTATCCTAAATCTAATCTGATGTTCCTATTTAATTATAGATGTTTTAGTTATTGGGCTAGGACAGCGGGCATGTCTATGTTGGGCTCTCTAGAAGGTTCTTCTTGTTGGTTTTACATGAAACAAGTGGTGGTCTTCGCCATGGCACTAAATCTATGTGTTTAGAGGAAAAATAAAAAATAAATATCAATCTTATTGTTAAAGTTTGGCTGGAAAGATAATGAGATCAATATATACAAGTTATATGCAGCATTTCATCATCATACGCCATTGTTGATGGTGAGTTTCTGACCTGGATTTTTTTTTGTGTGCCATCTGTCTATTTGTATATGCCTTTTCAACAAATAAGTTGACTGGATTTGCATACGAGAGGAAGGTAAGGGGTGAGATAGGTGGGAAGACACCTTTCTTTTTCCCCATTCTTTTGGGTTGCTTGATTTTGATTAACAATAGCTGGAGAAAGAGAATATTGGTTATAAATTTGAACAGTGTACTTATATAAGTGCTTCACAAAGAGACTGGGTTGCGGAGGTGTTTGAGTGGTAAACAGATTGGAGATAATAGATTTAAGTGATTT
>JAQSVH010000002.1:1175172-1186948 GCA_029448705.1 Adansonia digitata | reverse complement strand
AAGTGCTTCACAAAGAGACTGGGTTGCGGAGGTGTTTGAGTGGTAAACAGATTGGAGATAATAGATTTAAGTGATTTTGAGATCATTCCTATTTCTGATAAATGATACTTTGGTGTTACTGTTAACTTAAATTGTTTGCACCAGTAAGAGGCTAAAAAAATATGTTGCTGTGTTGAAGGCTTAGACTGCTTCATCTATGTGGGACAGTGTGTTGACACCAAATGTATGCAATGACTCATAGCTGAACACAATTCTTGTGTAGCTTCTTCTTTAAACATCCATAAGTTATGTTTGGACGTCTGGAAATTTCACATAGACGACCACAGAAGAATATACGGTTTATTTCAATAATGTTAAACACTTGCATGGAATATAATATTGCAAAGAAAAACATGTAAAGGAAAAATGATACACTATTATTATAATTGTTCTCAGGTGCCTAATTGTTTTACAGTTAATTAATTATTTGACAATTATTGTCACGTGCAATTTACTTATTTTTTTCCTTTTACCTTAGGCATTAATCTTAGTGTAGTGCTTGTACAATTTTTCTTCGTTGCTAATGTTTATATAATTTGTACCAGCCCTGCTGTAGTGGGAAGGTGTGTGGCACTCGTGAAGCGATACCTCTTAAGGTATGGTGTTCCTGCTATGAACTTGTATTTTCTCTTGTTATGCTGTTCCTGCTATGAACTTGTATTTTGTCTTGTTTTCATTCTTTGTAGAATAGGAAAGTGTTTGTTGGTTTCAGAATGCAATATTTGAACCAGAATTGACATCTGCGAAGAGTTCATAAAATTAGGTTACCATTTTGGTCAATTTGTAAATGTAGAACTTGCTGTGGTTTTCATCCAGTTTTGGATTGACTAGAAATTTATCAAGACCATAGTTACTATTTTAAATTGTTGTTTTCTAGGATTTCATTGTCTGTTCTATTTGCTGCAGGTATAAGCCCAGCGAGGAGACATTGCTGCAAATAGATCGGTTTTGTGTTAACTTAATTGCTGAATGTGACATTATTCCAAATCGAAGGTTGTCACCATGGTCTCAATCTTTAAATCAACAATCCAGTTCATCGACAGCATCAACATCATCTTCAAGTGCTTCTCCTTCATTGCCTGTATCTAGTTTTGCATCTTTGGCACTTGTAAAGTCATTGAATTATGTGAGATCCCTGGTGGCTCAGCATATTCCAAAGCGTTCATTCCAGCCAGCAGCTTTTGCTGGGGCGACCTTGGCATCAAGGCAGTCACTTCCTACGTTGACATCTTTGTTGAGTAGATCTTTCAATTCCCAGCTATGCCCTCTGAATGGTGGAGAATCTACAGATAAGAAAGATGCTACATCTTTATCTGTTTCAAACTTGTCAAACATTGAGGAAGCTGATGGAATAGAGAATCCTGAATACATTGCACATGATGTTTTGAAATGGCGCTGGCTTGGGGATCATCAGTCATCATTGTTTTCTGAAAGGTAATTGATTTTGGCATTTGCATGTCTCTCAAGTGTTCATAGTATGTTTTGGCTGAAAGGTAATTGATTTTGATTTGGCATTATTTTCTTCTCTTTTAATTCTCTGGTATGTTTTGGCTGTTAATACTGTTCTTCCATGTGTTCCGTTGTTGCTATAACAAATTTAACACTTGAAAAATTCTGTATTCAAAAAACAGTGATCGATCTGTGAATGCACAAGACATGAGAACACATAATTTCTTAGAAGTAGGAGCAGCTGCTTTACTTGTTGGAGACATGGAAGCTAAAATGAAGGGCCAGCCCTGGAAATATTTTGGCACTGCTGATATGCCTTATCTTGAGCAACTCTTACAGCCCTCACCAGTCACAACAATTGCCAATTCTGCTTCTGCTCGCTCCCATTTGAGAGCAATTACAGCATTGAAACGCAGTAAAGGAGGACCTGGTCAAATTTGGTATGCACTTCTCTTACTTTCCAATGATTGCTTTGATGACTTTATGTTTACTCTTACCATTATAATATTCACATGATGCATGTGGATTGGTTGTGCTATGTCAGACTTATATGATTGTGCTGTCAGACTATAATATTTGCAATTTGATGGGTGGGAAAGGTCATGGATTGGTAGCTTTTAAGGCAGTGGTTTCAAGATTCTTATTCTGGTTAAATGTTAAGAGTCCGGTAGCTTTGGGTTCCCTTTGTTGATAAAATCATTTTCTATACTTAGCTGTATTGTGACCGCTTTCAATGGAGTTTGTTGATTTGGTTAAGTTGGATAGCGTGGGACATTGAAACTTCAGATGAACTCTGCATGTTTTGGTTTGTTGGTGCCATACGACATACGACCAATCTGATATTAGCTATACTGTGGATTTAAACGAATTTAACCAATCCTTTTAGAAAGATATATGTTAATATGATTCACTTCTAGAAGTTGTTTCATGCTAAAATTCTTTGTGGCTTGCACTTAGTTGTGAATGTCGAACATAGATACGCTCATTTGCATGCTTTGGTTTGTTGGTGCCATACTGCATACGATCAATCTGATTTAGCCATAATCTGGATTTAAATGAATTAAACCAATCCTGTTAGAAAGATATATGTTAATATGGTTCACTTCTAAAAGTCCTTTCATTTCATATTAAAATTCTTTTCCTTGCACTCAGGCATTAATGTTCGACACAGATAAACTCATTTTTAAGCCTCGTTTTTGAATGAAGTCGTATGATTACAGTTTGGGGTCTTGCATTTGATTTGTGTAGGGATGATTCTCCAGCAAGCACGTTCCGCCCGCGTGCCCGACCACTTTTCCAATATCGTCATTACAGGTATGCAATTTGATGTTCTTTATTTGATGGTATATTTCTTTTGTAAGTTGTTAGCTAATGAATTTTGCTTCTCATGCTAGTTTACTAGGTTTTGGGGATTAAACAATGTGTTCCTTTTTCTTCCCTGTTAGTAGATACTCCATGTTTAATTTGGGGACATTTGCATTATTGAGTTGAATATGAGGCATTTGCTAACATCCATTGAGTTTGATTTTATAATTGTTCTATAGCATCGTTATCTCTGGCTGGGTGTATACTTAATCTGTTACACATTGCTTCTTGTTCTCAAGTGCATAGTTATTGTATTTATTTCGAAGAGCAGTTTCACATCATTGAAAGGTTTCAAAGTGGTTGAGTTTATGTTTACGGTTACTCTCTCATCAAATATTTTTGTGTGCATCAGTGAACAACAACCTTTGCGACTAAATCCTGCCGAGGTATGCGAGGTTATTGCTGCTGTCTGCTCTGAGACATCTTTTACGAATGCTAATACCAGGACGGTATCTTCTAGATTAAGTAATAACAGTGGAAAGCCATCAATGGATGTGGCCGTGAGCGTTCTTATAAAGCTGGTTATTGACATGTATGTTTCTGTTTTCTTCTTGGACCTCTTTTGTCCTTTATTGTGCGCCATACATCTAATCTCTCTCTTTCTCTCTCTCTCTCTCTCTCTCTCTTCACTTATAGACACATTATTAATGCTATAATAATAATAGTATCTGGCTACTTTATGCATATTAGACCTGGTTTATTGATGTGCTGACTTAACCTGTAGCCTGAGGTGCATAAGTTATGTTGAAATCATCCTTATGTAAAGGGTGGAAAACTTTCCTCTTCTTTTATCATGCAATCCTAAATACACGGTATCATATTGCACTTCAAATAGTTTACTAATTCATTGCCATTTAACAGTAATTTATCAGAGAAACAATTTATATATCCTTTTTAGGTATCTGAAGTTGACATGCCCTTGACCGTGTTGTTGCCCCCTTGAATTGTCATTTCCATCATCTAGATGGAAATCATACCCCTTACAAGAGTCACTTAGTTGTAAACATTACCATGATCCTGAATTTCTGACATACTTTTTTGTTTACAGAATTATGTGATTGGTCTAGTCACATTTTCTTCATTGGCTTGTTTTCTTCTTTTAAATTTCGCATCAACTGCTGCCTTTGGTATGGAGTTGCTGAAAATTCTGTTTTGTAGGTATGTCTTGGATTCTGGAACTGCTGCTCCTCTCACTCTCTCTATGCTTGAGGTTTTATGCTTATTACATTTCAGTTCTTTCTTATTCACGCATTTTGAAGCATCTTTTAATTCTTATCTTTTTTTATGAACTTTCTTGCAGGAGATGCTTAGTTCTCCAAGAACAGCATGTAGGGTGCGTGCTTTTGATTTAATTCTAAACCTTGCAGTCCATGCTCACTTGTTAGAGCCACTGATAATTGATGATAATTCTGCAATTGAGGAAGAGTATTCTCAAGAATTACTTTTAAATAGTGAAGATCAGCTTACCACGCAAGGGATAAGGAAAATGGATTCTGTCAAGAAGTTGGGAACCTCCTCAGCCATTGATAAATTTGAGTCTTGGATTTTAAACATTTTATATGAGATTCTTCTTCTTCTTGTTCAGGTACAGGATGTCCTTTAACTGAAGCCTGTGCACTCTGGCTGCTTTGATTTTAGGATGTTTCATCAGTGCTTGTCTTTATTTCTATTTTACTGTTTACTAAATTTTGTGGTCTCATACTCTTAATACTTGTTGCAGACTGAAGAGAAGGAAGAATCTGTCTGGGCTTCTGCCCTAAGCTGTTTACTATATTTTGTCTGTGATAGAGGCAAAATCTGGAGAAATAGATTAAAAGGACTTGATATTAGGGTGAGTCAGTTTTCCCTGCATGGCTACCAGTTCCTGGAGCTTTCCCAAAATTACTTATATATATATATATATATATATATATATAAACACACCGTCATTTAACACATGAATGCTTTGTGTTTATGGAGGAAATTTGGTCTAGGAGGTGATTTAGAAGCTTCAGTTCTTGTTTGTACATATATCTTCAATCTTTGAAAGTACTTGTGTTGTGAAATTGGCAGCATCCATTTTAAAACATCTAAATTAAAAATAAATAAACATCTCCATAGATTTTGGTCTGCCGGTTGATAACATAACACTACTACTTCTGCCATCTTAATTTTCTGAGGCATGCTGTAGCAGTTGCTGGTGCCTCGCAAAAAAGTTCAAACTTTGCTTTGGAAGAATTATTTCTACAACCAATCTATGCAAAATGTCATGTGAGCCTATAATTCCTTTGAATAATATCGGGATCCTGCATGGAGTAATATTTTCATAATAGTACTCATAGAAGGATAGCAAAACTGAAGATATGTGTTTCAGTTCTAGCTGTATAGGTTCTGAGAATATTGGGATGCTATTTGGTATGCCTCACTGGAATGAGAATCTTATGTCTTGATGGAAAATTGCATATGTTGGAAGAGTTTATTGACCCAAATTTTCACTTTTTCTTTTACATATTGCACCCTCTGCATTATATTTGGTATGAATTTACTGGGTTTGATTCAGTTCTAGCCTTAAGGTTCTGTGGATATTGGGATTGGTATTTGGTTTGCGTCATTGTAAACTGATTCTCCATTATCATTAGAAAACTAAATATGTTGGAATAATTTAGATGAAAAAAAAAGCTTGAACTTCACCACTTTTCCAAGTTAAGCCCATATACTGTTATTGCATCCCAGTAAGGCCTCAACCTTTAATTTGTACTTAAATAAACCCTTAGGTACCCAATTAAATCCTTCACATTCAATTTGTACCTAAATTATTTTTTTTTTTCGAGTTTTTTTTTTTTTTTTGTATTTTCAGCCACATCATCAGACCACGGCAACTTCCGTGCAGAGAAAAAATCCAACTAGCAATGGCTGTAACAAAAGTTAATTGTATGATTAAGTGTTTATTTTGATATGCATTGATGGTTAAGGGCTTATTTGGGTACAATAAAAGTATAAGGCTTAAGAAGTGTAAAAAATTCAAATCTTATTTTGTATTTAGCCAATAATTTATTAACCCTAATTTTCACGTCTTTTGTATTATGCACCTTCTCCGCAATGTCTCTCTCTCTCTCTCTCTCGCGCTCTCTCTCTCTCTCTCTAAAGCATACTCATGCAGTCTTCTCAATCAAAGCTGACTTATAATTTGGTTGGATTTTCTTTTGAGAAAATTTTATGACTCAATTAGAATTGTTTATTTAAATGGTTCTAGCTTAATATATAGGAACTTAGTATTATATGGCAATAAATCTGAATCTCATTTGTGGTCTCCTCACTTGTGTTGTCTTTAGGTTGTCAAGGCACTTATAGAGATTAGCCGGGGAAACTCCTGGGCTGAACTTGTTCATTGCAAGCTTATTTGTATCCTAACAAACATGTTTTATCAAGTGCCTGATGAATCTGCTACGGCCATCATGAGTACTGCAAGCTTTCTTATTGACCAGGTTGATCTGATCGGAGGAATTGATTTTATCTTTTTTGAGGTATGTCAATTAGTTTGATACGGGCATGTATAGAAATCGCTTGACTTGGTCCTCTGCAGTAAGGCAACATTCCTAGTACTCTTGGTGTAACAATTTAATCCATGTTACTTGGACTCGGGTGTGAGTGTTGGGTATGAATATCTGTCCGACTTGGGCATGTTCATTTTTTTCTAAGTTTATCCATGTATTTGGAGAGTTCTTGGAGGTTCGTTACCCTATACTTATGCTCGAAAATATGTCGGATATAGATGTCGGACAAAGGCATTTCAAGACAAATAAAGAGTCGGAGTAACTGTAATTAAAGGATTAATTTTACTGAATGAAAGAAACGATGAACTTAACCCAATATTTAATAACCTGGCAGAAGCAGTGTATTCCAATTGCTTAACAAATTTTGGGAAATGTGTGACAGGTAATTAGTTCTTTTTTTAGTAATGGCTTATGTTCATCTTTATGAAGTTGTTGGATCTAAGAAAGATTGACGATTATCTAATAGCTAATTGCATTATCAGTTTTCCACACCTCATAAAATATGGAGGTTAATTCAAATATATACTGAAGTTCTTAAATCTTAATCCATTTTTGCATTTTCTTTCATTATATTAATGCGCTCAGAAACTAATGCATTTTGATAGAGAAATCTTTTAACTTGCATGTTTTCTCTTTTCAATTATCAAGTGCAGTATTCATTGTCAACCTCAAGGGAAGAAAGAAAACATCTGTATTTGGTGCTTTTCGACTATGTTTTGCATCAAATAAATGAAACATGCATATCAACCGGGCTTTCTGAATATACTTATGACGAGAGTCAGCCGATTGCTGCACTTCTAGCTTTGGCTGATGCACCTGAAGCCTTCTATATTTCCGTTAAGCTGGGGGTGGAAGGCATCGGGGAGCTTTTGAGAAGATCAATTTCTGCAACATTGTCTAGATACCCTAATAGTGAGCGATTACATGTGGTAATATCTCGTGAATATTTTTGCGGTTTTACCTGTGTTAACAAAAGCATGTATGTTTTTAATGTTTGGCAGGCAGGGGTGGGGATGATAAATCAGAGGCAGGCTGTTATTTTGGTGTGTCGTGTGTTGTTGATTATATGATTCCTCTAGTTTGATTCATTTCATATGTGTAATATAGCTCTTTTATGGAGATTAAAAAATGAATCAGGGGAGGAAGGAAGACTTTTTCTAGCATTATCATGTTAAATTGTGTCTCTTGCTCTCCTGACCTGTACTTGTGCATTCAGTAGTTTGTTAAAGTGTGATAATCGTATGAATTGTGAGCATATATATGCCTTCTGATTATTATTCGTTTCCCTTTGCAGCTTTTGGAAAATATTACGGAGAAATTTGACAGAATTATAAGTTCATTTACTCATTTGGACACAGAGTTCTTGCATTTGAAACAGATAACAAAATCCAACAAGTTCATGGACAGTATTGAGGGTTCATCTGCACGAAATGGTGTTGCAATGAAAGCAAAGCTTGCTTGGGCCATTTTACATTCTCTTCTTCATTCAGATAGAATCTCTTACCGCCAAAATGGATTTATCTGGTTAGGAGATCTGCTTATTGCTGAAATAAGTGAGTCAAGGAATGGGAGTATATGGTCTAATGTTAGGAGCTTGCAAAATAAAATTGCTTATGCTGGTGGTCATGATTCCTCCAATCCTTCTGATGTACCTTTGTCTATTTGGCTGATGTGTGGTCTTCTGAAGTCAAAGAACAGTATTATTAGATGGGGCTTCCTAGTTGTTCTGGAGAGGCTTCTCATGCGGTGCAAATTTTTGTTAGACGAGAGTGAAATGCAACAGTCGAGCAACAGTGATGTAAGCACTGACCATAGAGATACTCGACTTGAGAAAGCAAACGTAGTGATAGACATCATGAGCACTGCTTTGTCCTTGGTAGCTCAAATAAATGAGACCGACCGCATGAATATTTTAAAGGTACATTGCTTAGAGAGCTTTCAAACCATCTGACAAAATGCCAATGGTATCAAATTTTATTTGATGGAAGGGAAATGATGTGATCCAGATTGGTTCCTATGAGATGGACTTATCTACTCATATTTCCAAACAAATAGGAGATGCCTCGCATAAAATAAAATGTTTTTGGTCTAAATTGTTTGCATCTGAGATTTTGCGGATTTTGTCATTAATTTTTGCTCTTTGCTTATGAAATTCTTGTGCGTCGTTTCCTTATTAGCACTTTATAAATCTTTAAGAGTCACTATTCTTTTCTCTTTGTCGAACAGATGTGTGATATTCTATTCTCTCAATTGTGCTTGAAAGTGCCCCATTCAACTATGATGCCATTTGGAGAAGGAATACAACAGACTAAAGTTTTCACTCGCACAGATGGAATTAGAAAAACAAGCACTGCTGAGTTTGTATCTCAACAAGGAAGCAGTCGGTGGGACGAATTAACAGAGGAAACTGATAGCAAATCAGGCTACAATGTTAGCAGTCCTATATGTGAGACAACTTCCATGGCCGCACTACTACTCCGAGGACAGGCCATTGCACCAATGCAATTAGTTGCACGTGTTCCAGCTGCTCTGTTTTATTGGCCTTTGATTCAACTTGCAGGTGCAGCAACTGACAACATTGCACTAGGTGTAGCTGTTGGAAGCAAAGGAAGAGGGAACCTTCCTGGTGCTACTTCTGATATTCGGGCTACCCTTCTTTTGCTTCTAATTGGTAAATGTACTGCAGATCCTACTGCTTTTCAGGAAGTTGGTGGAGAAGAATTTTTCAGGTTTATCTCTATTTATTTGCTTGTGAAGAATGAATTTGACAGAAGCTTACCTGCAGGCATGTCAAAATTTAAACTTTCTTTTCTTACCCTTTCTTCCAGGGAACTTTTGGATGATACTGATTCTAGGGTGGCATATTACTCTTCAGCTTTTCTATTGAAGGTAAGAAAACTCTATCTTGTGTTTCTCTTTCTCTGTCTTCCCCTTTCCCACTTCTTTTTATTTTCTTTCTGTTCCCCTTTTGTTTTCCCTACTGTCACTTGTGGTTGTGCTTTTTCACTAAGCCATTCAAGTATGGGAACTTTGCAGAGAATGATGACTGAAAAACCAGAAAAGTACCAACACATGCTACAAAAGCTTGTTTTTAAAGCTCAACAGGTAAGCGATTCCTCGATCTTCAGTATGAAGTCTTTATTGCAATTATGAAGCACTGACACATGAGAACAACTGCATGAATATGGAAAATGATTTTGGTTTGAAATTCCAGATAAAGCCATTTCTGCTGGAAGAAAACTTATTCCCATTTCCCCCGTCTAATTGACTTTGCATCTTGAAGTTTTAAGGAAACAGTTAAAACCTTATTTAAAAAACAATATAGGTGCCGAATTCTGTTCTACTTGAATCAATGTCCTTGTTATGTGTGCATCTCCGTGTCAGCCAATCACTGTGGCAGTCATTTAGTGGATTGGTTTTGCGATAGTTTATTTGTGTTTAGATAACATGACTGTAATATTTGGTTGTTTATATGCTTCTGGTTGAACATCTTACTAGTGTCCATTTCTTGAAATGCGGATAGAAATGGTTAAAATTTTTTATAGTATTAACTGTTTTCTGCATCGAAATCACATTTTTTTGTTGTAATCTGGTAGTGCTACTTTTAAGTTATTTATTGCTGAAGTGTTTGTTTTTATGCGCCTACTCTGCAGAGTAACAACGAAAAGCTCCTTGAGAATCCATATCTTCAGATGCGCGGGATATTCCAACTCTCGAATGATCTTTGAGCTTAATCGTATTTGATGATTCTTCTCTGCAGAGTTTAATATACATCTGGCTGGAGGCACTGCAGTGTTCATTAACATGACTTTCCCTATTATTTTTCAACCCTAGCAACATTTGGCCCAACTCTTTGAGACCATTCTTTATGTATGCATGATTTAGTGAGCCTGCACAAGATAGTTTGGAATCCTTAAGTAGTTCTGAGTTGTGAAATTATTGAATTTAGGCAAAGAGTGTGAGATTCCAGGCCTGACCCCCTTACTTTCTTAGAAAAAAAAATGGATCAACATTGTGAGCATTGAGATTGGATGACGGTGTATAATCATTTGCGTGCTGCTATTTATGCTCCCAGATCCACTGTACAAATAGAGAAGGTGAGACTTTTAACGTCTCCTTCCCTTATTTCCATCTACAAGTTTGGACATTATTTAATGGATTTTTGGGACTATAGAAATATAAAATTTGGTTTTTTCTTTGAGATCTTAAATTTCAGAAATGCCAGCGGAAAAAATGGAGTGATTGGAGCTATTGATTCATCTGCCTTTTGATTCTGCTGCTGGATTGTGTATATCATGGGATTGAACATATCTTCAGGTATTCCTATCTAACTTTGGTCGTATTCAGTTATCGGATTCGTTTCTCTCTTTGTATGTTTAAATTTCATAGCTCATTTCCTCCATCATGCTGTTATTTTTAAAATCTATGTTACCCAGACTCTTTGTTTTCCTTAAAAGTATCAATGTTGACTTTTATATACAATACATGTTCGGACATGGTCATAAGAGTATTATAATCCTCTAAATATATAGAAGAACTTACTAATTTGAGAATAGCCATTTTAGATGCATACCCATATTTGACCTACCTACCGAAAGTTAAAATATTTGCTCATTCTTGTCCATTAATTCCCTTTTTTTCCGTCTCTTTTAACTTTCGCTTAGTTTGAAGATCCCTTTTTACGCACATGGAACATATGAACAAAATTATCCATTTTATCGAAATTTAACGATAGTTAGTTGTTTTTAGTACCCTAAAATATTCGGTTGTTATTACTTGTATCATTGCTTGCACTAATATTTCTTCATTTTGAAACAGTTATTCTTGTGCTTTACACAATACAGAAGAATCTCTGGGCAAAACTAGAGGAGACTCTTTTTCGTTGTACAGAACTAGATTTTTCGGTGGCCTTCCTTTTTAACTCTTTACATTTTTACGAGTTCGGGTTAATGTTGGCTACTTTTTAAAGACCATCCTTAGCAAATACAAAAAAGAAAAAAAAAACTCGAGTTTTTTTCAACTCGGCGCAGGCTTGTCTCTGCGATGGCAAGTATGAACAAACGGATCCTTTTATTCTTCTCTATAGATAGGACCTTTTAATGCTCTCTGAGTCCATTAAAAATGTTGGGGGGGGGTGTTTGTCACCTTAAGGATGTCTGTTTTTAAGGGACATCTCTAAAGTAGTGCATGACATGATGATATTGTAAATATGTGAATTTGGCTTTATATTTTTATTTTTATTTTTGTCTTTAGACTAATTTGTAATTCTTGTAATATGCTGCTTAGAATTTTGGCTTCATATACTGCCTCATATTTCTTGAATTGTTGTCTCTTTTTATTTTATTTATTTATTTATTTTTGAAATCGGCTTCAGAATTCAGACTTTTTTT
>JAQSVH010000002.1:1153203-1165238 GCA_029448705.1 Adansonia digitata | reverse complement strand
AACATCTTCATTTTTCAATTTTAAAACTACCCATTTCAAGAACCGTCTTTATTTCCATCAAAATCACTTCATTTATTCTAAAAGATCAATGCTTTGTACTTGTTGAAGCAATAGTATTAAGAGTAGTTTCCAAACTGGAGACAAGGCTAAGCCTTTTGTTATCACAACTCCTCTTTATTACGTGAATGCCCCTCCTCATATGGGTACCTACACTACTATTGCTGTTGATGCCATTGCCAGGTTTCAGGTATTGTTAAATGGTAGTCTTCCTTTTAATGTTAGTTTTTTTTTTTCTCTTTTATTTTTGGGTATTTTTATGAGTTTTTTTTTTGGTTCTTCTCGTTCGTATTAATGGGTTTTGAGAAGTTTCAATTGGGCTGATTTTGGAATTGAGAAGTGTGGTTTTAGCTTAGAAATTTACATTTTTGCTGATGGAAAATTTGGATTGTTGTATTAACAGAGACATCAACTGGTGTTTCTTTGTGAATATAGTTAGTTCTGGTTTAGAATGTTCATATTGGAATTGGTAATTATGCTAAGCAGTTTACATGAAGAAAAGCTAGACTAGTTTGGTTGTCGGTTTTTGCTACTTGCCTTTTGCTTAAGAGTGCGTTTGGACTTTGGATGTCAAACCAAAGAGTATTTTCGTAAAAAATTAATGTTTAAAGATGTATTGTTGTTAGGAACCAATGTACTTTTACATAGTGCAACCATTTTACAGTTGAAATAGTCTTTTAGGCAGTTATTTATTGGGCATTCACGATTGATGATTTTCCTTTATAACAAACTTCTTAGGAAGCACAAGCAAATGGCAAAATGAAGCCAGCTATATTTTACACTTGTTTTTGAGCTGCAAAGATCCTTTTTGAATATGTGGCAGAGGCATTTGGGAAAGAGAGTCATATTTATTACCAGGCCAGATGAGCACGGGGAGAAGATAGCTATGGCAGAATCTGCTTGTGGTTCCAGCCCAAGTAAGCATTGTTATGCTATATCTCAAGCTTACCAAATGCTGTGGAAAGATGTAATTCTTTTCTTTTTCCAACTTAGGAGGTTACCTTTAATCCAAGTAATTAAGTTTTTGAATGTCTTTATCTTTGATCCGAGTAATTGAGATCTTGGATATCATTATGACTGTCAAAAGTTTTCCTGATTACAGTTAGATATAGCTTATGACAAATTCATCCACACAACTGATCCAAAACATGAAGCAACTGTCAAGGAATTTTATTTTAGAGTTCTTACTGATGATGACATTTACTGGGCCGACTATGAGGGACTGTATTGTGTCAATTTTTAAGAGTACAAGGTTGTATACTGCATTCCTATTTATGTATAGCAATTGCTGTGTTAATAGATTTTGGTGTGGACTAAATTTTCATTAAAGGGTAATTTTCTTAGATGTTTTGAATGGAAAACATAAAATTTTATGTTGATAATTTCTAGAGCTCGATGAGACCATATAGTTCTAAAAATGCATTCTTCCTGATGGTCGTTTTATTGATACGTGTATGCTGCAATTTCTTTTTTTTTTTTTTTTTTCTAACTACTGAAGAATGGCTTGCTCGAACATTCTGAAGGATGACAAAGAGCTGCCTGAAAATAAATGTTGTCCTACGCACCTAAAGCCATGTGTTCCTCACAAAGAGGATAATTATTTCTTTGCATTGTTGAAATACCAAAAATCATTAGAAGCAATTTTGGCAAAAATCCAGATTTTGTTCAGCCTTCATACCATTTGAATGAGGTGAATCAAAGTAAAACTCTTCTCTTTTTGGGATATATTGATGTCCTTTCCTCGGAAAACTCATCTTAGTCATGAACTTTTCCAGGGGCAAAGTCGGATCAAAAGTGGCTTAAGAGATTTTTTCAATTTCCTGAGCAGCTGTGGATTGGGGTATTCTGGTTCCCAATGACAATAAGCAAACTATATATGTTTGGTTTGACGCACTTCTTGGGTACTGTTTTTTTTCTCATAGAAAAGGAAAATTATGGTAAGCTTTTTACTTCTTTCTTTGAATGCCATCAAGATGTTTTCATTTCTCTTTTGTTTCACTGTTAAAATGAAATTGAAACCTATTAAAATTTTATGGTTTAATAGCTGTGTAAACTATAAAGAAACGAAGAAAGAACTGACAATGATTAAAGATTCAGCTTATTATTCAACATCTTCTTCTTTTCTCATTGCCGATATTTTTGTTGAACAAGGATTTTAACAAGTACAACTTGTTTTAAACAGCTATATATCAGCTCTGTTGGAGGATAAGGAGCAGCCTAATTTAAAAAGTGCTGTTTCTTCAGGTTGGCCTGCCTCATTGCACTTGATTGGAAGGGTATGTAACTTTCAACATGGCAAGAATTGCCAGATGCATCAAAATATTTGATTTCCTATTTTTGGTTCCCTTTGATATCCTGCTGATTTCCATCCTTGTGGAAAGCTGGTTGTCGCATTCTCCAGGATGCTTCCTAGAAACTTCTTGTGCTGGACTCGAATAACTCTATTGATTGTTGGAAGTGATGATCTTTTTACATATTTGTTCATGAACATAGATTTTGATGTTATTTCTTGTCTTCTGGATTACTTATATTCGGAAGGCTTGTATAGATTTTCTAAAGTTATCACCATTTTAAATGTTACTTCAGTGAATGAGCTACGTTCCCCTTTTGAATTGTATGGAGTTTGACTTTTTCTTTTTTTCTTTTGTATTCCTTTTGTGTAGGACATTTTACGTTTTCATGCTGTTTACTGGCCAGCCATGCTAATGTCTGCTGGACTAAGTCTCCCTAAGATAGTGTTTGGCCATGGTTTCTTGACAAAGGTACTAGAATACCATGAAGCATAGCCTATTGTTTTCCGTTTGAAATAGGTGCACAATATTTGGATAGTAGAACTTTAAATAAGAATTTCATGTAATAAAATGTCTGTATAAATATTTGGACAAGTAATTTCCAAATCTGCCTCACTAACTAAGCTGCATATTGTGCTTAGACTTGTTGGCATTGACCTCCTTTTTGACTCCTATCTCTTTTATCTAACTTACATTTTGCTTAAACAAGTCCATGGACCATTAAGATTCCATTAGAACATTATCTTTGAGCTGCTAAAATTTTGGATCTTAAAATGAAGACCGAGTTTAGAAGAACATAGGCCATCACGGTTTAGTACTCTATTCGAGGCATGGGTCCTATGGGAGTTTAATAGATGAAAAGAATCAAGGAGTGATGAAAATGAAGATTTTGAAAGAATGCGAACCTTGAATGCTTTTAAATTTGAAAGAAGTTTTACATGGTTTTAAAAAGGAAGAAATCGAGGCTCTGCATACCGTTATCTGTCCAGCGAGGAAATTAACTGATTGAGTATTGTATTTCTGTATTTAATGTTATTTACGTTTGTTGGCATTGTGATAATATATGTTTGACTATTCATATTTCTTGAAATACCCATGTTTGATGCATATCTAGACATGGATATGGGGATATGATCCTTTGAGGACCCTTCAAATCTGTGGAAATCTTGGAAAAAAATTTAACATACGTGTCCACTAGTCACAGCCAAGAGCGAGTAACATAGGTGATAATTTCTTCCCTCCTTATTACTAGTGTGAAATGAAGTTATTCTTTGGTCCCTGGTTTGGGTATTGAGAAGGTGGGGGTGGTGTAACGCTAGGTCTTTGGTTCTGTTGTATGTCTTCGATGAAAATAGACATGTCGACACATTCTTTTAATACAGTTACAATTTTATATAGTTTGAAACTGAAAACAGTCAAGAGAGCAAGCAAATTCTTTAACATATATATATTTTTTCTCATATACCTAATTTTATTTCATGCAGCGATGCTTTTTATTTTGAAATATTATAGGATGGCATGAAGATGGGGAAGTCACTAGGGAATTCGACTGAACCCAATGACTTGGTTCGTAAATTCGGGTCTGATGCATTCCGGTCTTCTTCCTTAGGGAGGTAGAATTTGGAAATGATGGGGATTATTCGGAAGCTCGTTTCATTAATATTGTCAATGCGCATCTTGCCAACACAATAGGTATCTTTCGGCTTTTTGGCCAGTATTAGTAGTTTTTAAAGCAGATCATTTAGGTTACTTTATTATTTCATTCTTTATATTCATAGAACAAGATAGATACACATATGACCTTGACTACTCTGCAGGAAATCTTCTCAACTGTGCTCTTGGACTTCTTAAGGAGAACTGCCCGTGGACTTTAGTCTCTAATTCACTATTGCTGCTGAAGGAAAGGATTTTAAGGATACCGTTGAGAAGCTGGTAAGGTTATTCTGAATCTAATACCATATCTTAAACAATTGGTGCTAGTTTCTTGAGGAATTTTGGATACTTCTCTTACCACGATTGCCTGCAGTGAGAATGACTTTGTTGATGTCGAAAGGAATTTAATTTGCATACCACAGAACGTGAAACACTTATTTATTTGAAAGAAAAACACTTTTTTTCCTGTCAAAATGTTTCCGTTGCCAATTGTGGAATGACTTGGAACAGTAAGGAATATTGCCCACAGATTCAACTACGGGAATGATGATGGAAAGTAGTGTGCTCTAAGATCGACACTTGTTAAGTTTGTTGCCTTTGAGGATCTGTCAAGTATTGTCTTGATTTTCCCCTCTTTCTCATGATTTCTCAGTTTGTCTTTTTTCTTTTCTTTTTTTTTTTTTTCTTTTCTCTCCCTCCTTCCCAACCACTTTAATGGTGTTTTAGGTCAATCGCTGATGCCTTTCTGTTATCTTTGCTTATATAGGTTGAAAAAGTTCTGTACATTATGAAAATCTTTCCCTATCACCTGCATCTGAAGCTGTGCTAGAGATCGGCAATGCTGGAAACTTGTACATGGACAAGCGTGAACCGAGGTCTCTTTTTAAGCAAGGAGGTGCTGCTTCTGAAGCTGCGGCAAAGGTGCTTCCACCTTCATTTATGTTTCTTTACGTAAAGTATTTTGCACGATTTGCTCGACCAATCATATTCATAATATTCTATGATAAAGGAGGAAAAATGAACATTAGGTCCCGAACGTGCCTATAGCATAGTAAACTGAGTATGCAGGAAAACTTGTTATTTGCTTAGTGTAGGAGAGATAACTGTTAGTTTCCATTGTTTTCTTTAACAAGAAACTTGACTCGACCTGGACTCTGCTACTTGTAAGTCTAAATAAAAATCGACCCAGGCACACCATGTTATTCGAGGGCTTATATCTTTTTGGTATTGGGACAGGATATTGTGATCATATTGGAAGCAATGAGGATTATAACGATCACTCTCTCACCAGTTGCACCTAGCTTATGTAGGAGGATATATGCACAGCTCGGTTACTCCGAGGACCAGCTCAATAATTTAAACTGGGTTACTCTCTCTCTCTCTCTCTCTCTCTCTCTCTCTCTCTCTCTCAGTCAGTATGTATGCCCACTAGCTTAAATTTATTGTCTTATTGATTGCATTGCAGATGTCCATACCGCAGAGTGAAACAAAGTGGGTTGGACTAAAGGGTGGTCAGGTAATGGCTCAACCGAAGCCGATCTTTGTTCGAATTGAACAGATAAAGGTTGTGAAAAAGAAAGGGAAAAAGCATCAAGCTCAAGGGGTGGTGGAAGCCTAGGGTTCCAATTCCAAAGGTTTCTTTGCCTGTATCTCGTAACATAATGACCAATTTTTGGACCTAAATTTGTTTCAAGTCCACTTAGTTATCATCACTGCAAGATATGTTTTTTTTTTTTTCCACTTTGATGGTGATGATGGGGGAACATCATGAATTACTTGATAGTAATTGCCATATCGTCCCAGTTTATGGAAGAATTTTTCTGCCTGATAGAAACCTGCTTCCAATTGGAACTTTTTAGCTTGAGTGAAGTCTAATGCCAGGAGATAAAATTAGGTAATTAGGTTAAATTTGTATGTCCTTAATTACTTGTGAAAAGCAAATAAGCTAAAACGCTTGTGAGTTACTTGATTCAAAAAGACTTGGTTATTCTTGAAGCTCATGAGTTACTCAACTCGAAAAGACTCGGTTATTCTCAAATCGAGCCCAAGCTTGAGCAGTTAGAATTGGACAGTGAGTCAAATTCAAGTCTATTAATATTTGGTTTACGAGCTTATTCATTTATATTTTTAACAATTATATGTGCATTTATGTACCTCATTATTACATCAAATTTTCTGGTCCAGCTTTATGAAACGTTTGATACTTGGGGGAATGATTAGGTTCATAAACTATGGGGATCTGCACTCAATTTGCAAAATATTGTCTAGTTTAATTCGTAAATTTCATAATTTCATCTCACAAAAATACTTTGTAAATCCAGACTTAAGTCTATATATGGTAATATATAATTAGAGTTCTCGAGGTGGGATTGGTTTTTTAAAAAAGACGGAAGGAATTTGTCAACCAGAAAGTTTAAGCAACTGGCCAGAGATGATTAAGTAAAAGTAGATATCACAATAAGTCATATAACTCAAAAGCTTGTTCCCATTAAACCAAATATCATTAAAAAAACCAGTCCAAAATTACTAAACTTCAGAGCAATTGATGCCATTATTGTGCATGAAGACAATATTATCGGAATTTGACTGAAGGGATAATAATAGCATTTTATAACTGTAGCTTCTACTCTAACTGGCTCCATATATAAGCCTGCGCCGCCTCCAGCAAAGTGAATATTTGTAAAACAAACTGCAAATCAGTTCTTCCTTGGGACTCCAAGCCTCTGGCGGAAATCCTCCTCCATAAGAGGAAGTCCGTTGCGCAACTTGACTTTCGGCTCCCACCCTAGCAGCTCCTTTGCTTTGGTTATGTCCGGCTTCCTTTGACGGGGATCATCCGGAGTGTTTTCAACCATTGATATCTGAACCTCCGGATTGATAAGCTGCAACTCGTATTACCGAGAATTCAATTAATCATTTTCTGGAATATATCTACAAAAACTATCCAGGGGTTCCATGATGATTATTGTTTTCCGCGTCAAGTTTAGTTCCATATCAAACATGCCTCCGGAAAAGATAACAACATTCTAATACAGTGGAGAGAACAAAAATGTATGAAAAAAACTGACCTCTTTCACAGCCTCCGCAAGTTCAAGCATTGTGAATTCACCCGGATTCCCAATATTGATCGGTCCGGTGTTCTCTCCTTCCATAAGTCGGATTAGGCCATCAACCTTCATCAATTCAAATGAAAAATGAGTAGCAGCCGCATTAATACATACAATAGTTCAATATTAAAAAGAATTCCCAGCATACCATATCTGAGACATAACAGAAACTCCTTGTCTGTGTTCCAGGTAATTGAACAGTCAAAGGCTCATTACTGCAAAATTTAACAGTTAAAGAACAAAGGGTGTAACCATAGGGAAGGAAACAGGGAAGAAACCAGAATCAACATAGGCATCTCCGTAAGATATACAATTTACCAGTGCCATCTGCTTACTTACCGGATTGCTTGGGCTATGAAATTGCTGACAACACGACCATCATCGATATTCATGCGTGGTCCATAAGTGTTGAAAATTCTAGCAATTCGAATCTCTGTTACATGAAAAAAAAAAAAAAGTAAGAATCCTCACAGGGAAAAGGACCCAAAAAAAAAGTACAGATAATAACGAGCAGCGGCTGCAGCATTGTTTACCTAGGCCATGCTGCCTATGGTAATCAAACATCAAAGTTTCAGCCACTCGTTTTCCCTCATCATAGCAGCTCCTAACTCCTGTAACATGATACACAAACAAATCAATAGCAAGTCATATGCGTAACAAGATAGTTATAGTACTATGGAGATTATTGAGAAGTGTGGCAGCCATTAATGAAAGCTAGACGCTAAGAGAGGAGTAATTTGATAGATATATACAACAAAAGAGGAGTAAAAGACTATCCAGCTTCTACAAATCCACAAAAACCTAAAACAATATGATATATCACACGGGGTAAATACTTAACCCTTCCCCAGCTTACTAAGACTACAGATTATTCTTGCGAATTACAATCAATACTGGGCATATAAGCAGAGCTAATTCAAACCCAGAGTTTAATCGTACTCTAGCAACTTTACGTCAGGTAGAGTTCAGTCAAGGGTGATAGTGGAAAAGTTGATAGATAAGTCGCCCTTACTGCTGCTTTACAGAAATGTACATGAGATCAATAACCAAAAACCCTTTCTCAATATCAAATTAGGATAGGAAATTTACCGATAGGGTTAACATTTCCCCAATAGCTCTCACTCTGGGGATGCTCCAAGGGATCTCCATAAACCTCTGAAGTTGAGGTAAGCAAAATCCTGTTGCAGAGAATCGTAAAATGAGAATGCAGGAATACATTTATAAAATCTATACCACATAGATAAATAACAGTCTCGAACCTTGCTCCAACACGCTTTGCGAGTCCCAACATATTCAATGTACCGATCACATTTGTCTTTATTGTCTGCGTAATATCATAGAAACACAGCCTTCAGAGAGAGGTTAAAGAAAAAAAACATAAAGAGTTCTTACAATCGATATATCATCTAGGAGATAGCATTATGCCGCAGAAGAATCTTACCTTCACGGGATTGTATTTGTAGAAAATTGGAGAAGCCGGGCAAGCAAGATGGTATATCCGATCGACCTCAACTAGCAATGGCTCGGTGACATCTACATGAAAAATAAAGATAGGATTAATGCTTGAACATGAATACATACTCCAACATTATCAGCCATGCCTTACTTAACATATAAAAATAAAGAAGAATACCGTGACGAATAAGTTCAAATCTTGGATGCCCGATCCATTTCCTGAGGTTGTCCTTGGAGCCAGTGAAGTAGTTATCAACAACGATAACCTAAACAGCACAAAAAAAGAAGAATTTTAAAATCTAAGAGCAAACCACCACAAGTATCATTTGATATGCTTTGGGTTTCACCCTTATTTCACATCTTAAATGAAATCACCTCATTCTTTTCATTCTCCATTAACTTGTCCACTAGATGGGAGCCAATGAATCCAGCGCCTCCAGTTACTAGAATTCTCATGTTGGACTGCCCATGAAAATAAAAGATTGGATCACACAATCATATACCATATAAATATCAAAAATCAAACAAAAACTCTATGCAGCAGGAGTTACGAGAAATCTTTGATGCAATTTACGTTACTCAGATAAGGATACACGTCTGACATTAATATGCTCAATTTTTTTTTTTAAAGTTTTTTAGTGTTAAAATTAAATTAATCTTACCTGGAAGAACTTGGAAAATCTCAAAGGAGATGGACTTGGAGGCTTCTTAGAAGCTGAGTTGTCGGTTCCATTTGCAGACATTTTTTTTCAGATCCTTTCTTGAAATCCTACACATAAAACAATAGCCAAACACTCAAAATTTACCATCAAATCTTCAAAAACCACCCTTTGCAAAGCACTTTAAAAAAAAAAAAAAAAAAAACCTCAAACCAAATTCAAATTTCAAGAATTTTTCTATCTCTTTTAATGCCTATGAAACGAAGAGATTGTGGCCTAATATATGCAAAATACGATATAAAAAGGAATAATTTAAACACTTAAAAAACTTAAATCGAAATAAAAATTGAATGACCAAACTGGTACCAACCAGAGAGAGAAAAAGCAAAGAGAAACTTAAAAAACAAGAAAAGTGAGTAAAAATCAAAAGCTTTACGTGAACAACCGCATAGCCCACACACCAAACTTCAAGAACTAACCAAAAAAAAATTACTTTCTTTTCAGATCTCAATCTGAACCCAATGGCCTAAAAAATCACAGAATTTTAAAAACCAAACCAAAACAAAAATTATACCTTTGGGGGAAAAACAAGGTGAAAATAAAATCTGGGTTTTGTTTAGATTAATGAAATTTGGGAGAAATTTGAGAACTTTAAGGATTTGAAGAAAGATTAGACCAAAACTTCATGGCAGTAGAATTTGGAACCAGTTTTTATACTGTATTTTGCTTTTACGGTTGTATAGTTGTAGAGTTGTAGTTGGAAAGAAATCTGTGAGGTCAAATCAAGCCATAAAAAAAACACAAGTTATGACGTGGCGATGAGTTTAATTTTACAAATATTTGATCTACACTTTTCTTTCAAATTATGGAATGCCACGTGTACCCTTGTTTTCAACGCAGATTACTTACCAAATAGGCATCAACCGCGAGTTCACGTGCTCCGTTTGGTTACTCTTCGGGAGATTTTTGTTCGCTGCGGTTAGATGTATTATAACCATGAAGTATGCTTTTCATTTTAAGTTATTCTTCTTCTTGAGTAAGATTCGATTGGATATGTCTTAGACCGTCATATGTTTGAATATGATGTTTGTTAATTTTTATGGTTTTCGGAATTTGTCATTATTTTGAGTTTAAATTTAATCTAGATAGGTTGATAGATTTATTTTATTATTTAAAATAAAAGTTATTTTATATTAATAATTATAAATTTTTATAATTAAATTTAAATATAAAATATTTTTATTAAAAAATAATAATTTTGGTAGGGATTCTCAAATTGAAAAAAATCATATTCAAATTTGGCCCAATTTTAGTTGGGGTAAGCGAATAGCTTGATCTAAGTGTCCTTGAGTCGATATATAACTCAAAATTTTTATAGGTTTTTTTTGCCTAAATCTCATAATTTTTGTTTAATTATTAATAAAAAATTTAAATATTTTTATATTAATACTTATAAATTTATAATTAAAGTTAAATAAAAATATTTTTATTATTAAATAGTAATTTAAGTTGAGCCAATTTACCTCAAGTTTTAAAAAAAAAATGTCTAAAGCTTTGCGTAACTGGTAGCCCAACCCATGAATAAATATAGTTTGATCTTTGAATATGTTTATCTCTAATTTTTTTATTTAAAGCATCCTACACATATTCAGATCCAAATATGCATCAAATATAATATCAGAAACTATCATTTAAAAAAAAATCTAAGTAATTATAATAAAATTATTTATGTTTATCCAAAAAGTTTCTATTCATAGTCTAATTTAGACTAAGATCAGAGTTTGAATGATTTAGGGATTTAATTTATTGCTAAAATTAAAATTAAAATTTATACGAAGAAAATATAAACTTTTGAGATATATAAATCTTACTTTGATATGTTTTTATGAAAAATAACAAATTTTTATTCTCTTCATTTTGAAACTTAAATATAACTTATATGACAAATAATAATATAATTTACAATACAAAAATAATAATTTTATTTTATTTAACATGATAAAACGATTTACTTTTAATCATAGCCACCTTAATTTGGTTGTAAAAACGAACCACGTCAATGGCAACATTTCTCTGAGCGTCCCACGCGTCAGATCTGAATTGGTTGATATCGTTTATTACTGAGGATCTGCAGAGCATCTGATAACTGCCGGGATGGACAAATGTCCGCGACTAGACGGCGATCGGCTTAGCTACCACGTCGGATACAGCTAATATCTCCTTTAAATGGAAATTTGACAAGTACAGATGAAGTCTATGATACTCTACGCTGCAGCGTTATCCTGCCGCGTCAGATCCAAACCATCAAATTTGACCTTTTTATCCAAAGCTGTTGACAGATTAAAAATCTCCTTTTAATTGAAATTTGTAGATATTGGTTTAGGTAAGATTTATTAAGATCAATTGATTTTGAAAGAAAACTTAAAAATTCAATTAACTGTCTTTATTTATGATAATTGATCCAATTAAACTGATTTAAGGTGGTTAATAAAAAAGATAATTTGATTTAATTTAGGTGAATCGATTGTATTGATTTAATTAGTTTGAATTATTAAAAAAAATTGTTTATATTATTAGATAAAAAATTTATATTTATATTATACACAAATAATGAAATATTATATTATAAATAAGTTAAAATTATTATATAAATTATTTTGTATTTGCATTATATCTAAATATATGTTAAAAAAATTTACGGAGCTGATTAGTTAGATCTATTTAATTATCAACTTTGAATATCAATAATCAATTGAATTAATCAATTAAATCATTTTTCCCTATTGATTAATGCTAAAATTGAATAAATCAAA
>JAQSVH010000002.1:1036246-1046944 GCA_029448705.1 Adansonia digitata | reverse complement strand
AATTAGTATGAATTCATTATAATTTTTTTTAATTTACAATTAAATTAAAGCAAGAAAAAGGGCACAGGCAAGATGGCCACAGCCGAGCCCAATTGACCTTTAAGTGGGTAAAAATATCTTAAACTTCTTTAAAAAATGCCCAGCCCAGAAATTAGCCCTACATAAAATAAAATGAAACATAAAAGGAGGACAATTCTTTACGCTAAGGGCTAAACAAAGAAGCTGAGAAACGGAAAGGAAGTTTTGTTCCTGAGTGAGTTGAAGAATTTGTGAGTTTCAGTCTACTTCCCATAATTTTTATTAATTTCTTTTAAAATTTAAGTATTCGCTTCGTTATATTTATCGACAATCCCTGATTTTCCTTTTTTTTTTTTTTTCTTGTTTATGACCTAAGGAATTGATTTTGTTTTTAGGGTTTTTGAGAAATGGAAGATTCTGAAAAAAGAAGGCATCGTGAGAGAAGAGATAAGGATAGGGATAGAGAACGAGAACGCGATCGCGAACGTCGCCGATCTGAGAGAGAGAAGAGCAGTGATTCCGATAGAGAAAAGGAAAGGGAGAAAGAAAAGCATCGGGAAAGAGGGAGGGAGAGGAAAGATAGGGAACGAGAGAAAGAAAAAGAGAGGGAAAGAGCTAGGGAGAAGGAAAGAGATAGGGAAAGAGAGAAGCGGGAAAGGGAAAGGGAAAGGGAAAGAGAAAGGGAAAGAGAACGAGAAAGGGAAAGAGAAAGGGAAAGAGAACGAGAAAGGGAAAGAGAACGGGAACGGGAAAAGAGGGAAAGAGAAAGGGAAAAAGAAAGGGAGAGGGAGAGGGAGAGGGAGAGGAAGTCGAGGGAAAGGGAGAAGCGGAGGGAATATGATAGTGATGATAGCAAGGAGGAGAAGGAACGACATAGGAAGCGTCGAAGGAGGGAACGGGATGATAATGATGATGATGGAAATGATGATTATAAGGACAGAGACAGCAAATCAAACAGAGAAGAGAGTCCTGCTAGGAAAAGGAGTGGTGAAGATGAGTTGGAGAAGAATGGGAAGAAAAGTAGGGAAGAAGAGATGGAAGATGAACAGCGTAAATTGGATGAGGAGATGGAGAAAAGGAGGAGGAGGGTTCAAGAATGGCAGGAGTTGAGGAGGAAGAAGGAAGAGTCGGAGAGGGAAACACGTGGAGAAGGGAATGTGGAGGAGCGGGACGAGGCTAAGGTTGGTAAAGCTTGGACTCTTGAAGGAGAATCAGATGATGATGAAGTAGCTTCTCCTATGAAATTGGAGACAAATATGGATGTTAATGAGAATGAGAATTCTAAGCCCGATAGTAAGGAAATTGGAGATGCAATGATGACTGAAGGAGGAGATTCTGATGATGGAAAAGATAAAACGGTTGTTAACCAGAATGGTGGTAATGGGATTGCTGAGGAGGATGATGAAATTGATCCATTGGATGCTTTTATGAATTCAATGGTGTTGCCTGAAGTTAGGAAGCTAAGTAATGCAGTTGTTGATCCTCCTCCCGCAGATAAAAATGGGAACTTGAAGAGGGATAAAAAAGATGGCTCGAGTAATGTTGAACAGCAGCCAAAGAAAGGTTCAAACAGGGCACTTGGGAGAATCATTCCGGGGGAAGATTCTGATTCAGATTATGGGGATGTTGAGAATGATGAAGAGAATTTGGAAGATGAAGATGATGACGAATTCATGAAAAGGGTAAAGAAGACAAAAGCTGAAAAACTATCAATTGTTGACCACTCAAAGATTGATTATAAACCGTTTAGGAAAAATTTCTATATTGAAGTTAAGGAGATCTCTAGAATGACACCTGAAGAAGTTGTTGCTTACAGGAAGGAATTGGAATTGAAGTTGCATGGAAAGGATGTGCCGAAACCAATCAAAACTTGGCACCAAACTGGACTCACAAGTAAAATATTGGAGACTATAAGGAAGCTTAATTATGAGAAGCCAATGCCAATTCAAGCTCAGGCATTGCCCGTAATTATGAGTGGACGAGACTGCATTGGCATAGCAAAAACTGGCTCTGGGAAAACCCTTGCTTTTGTGCTACCAATGTTAAGGCATATTAAAGATCAACCACCTGTAGTAGCTGGAGATGGGCCTATTGGGCTCATTATGGCTCCTACAAGGGAGCTTGTCCAGCAGATTCATAGTGACATAAAGAAGTTTGCCAAGGCATTGGGAATCAGGTGTGTTCCTGTGTATGGAGGTTCTGGTGTTGCTCAGCAGATTAGTGAATTAAAGCGGGGAACAGAGATTGTTGTCTGTACTCCAGGTAGGATGATTGATATACTTTGTACTAGTGGGGGAAAAATTAGTAATCTGCGTAGAGTAACATACTTGGTTCTGGATGAGGCTGACAGAATGTTTGATATGGGTTTTGAACCTCAAATCACTCGAATTGTCCAAAATATTCGACCTGAACGCCAAACTGTACTATTTTCTGCCACTTTTCCTCGCCAGGTTGAGATCTTGGCACGTAAAGTATTGAATAAACCAGTTGAAATACAGGTTGGTGGGAGAAGTGTTGTGAACAAGGACATAACTCAGTTGGTCGAGGTGAGGCCGGAAAGTGACAGGTTTCTAAGATTGTTAGAACTTCTAGGTGAATGGTATGAGAAGGGGAAAATTCTGATTTTTGTCCACACCCAAGAAAAGTGTGATGCTTTGTTCAGGGATTTGCTCAAACATGGTTACCCTTGTCTGTCACTTCATGGGGCCAAGGATCAGACTGATCGTGAATCCACCATTTCTGATTTTAAGAGCAATGTCTGCAATTTGTTGATTGCTACAAGTGTTGCAGCTAGGGGTTTAGATGTAAAGGAGCTCGAATTAGTGATTAATTTTGATGTTCCAAATCATTATGAAGATTATGTTCACCGAGTTGGTAGGACAGGTAGAGCTGGACGGAAAGGTTGTGCTATTACATTTATCTCTGAGGATGATGCAAGATATGCACCAGATCTTGTAAAAGCTTTGGAACTCTCTGAACAAGTTGTTCCTGATGACCTGAAGGCTCTTGCTGATGGCTTTATGGCAAAAGTAAATCAGGGACTTGAGCAGGCCCATGGAACAGGTTATGGTGGAAGTGGCTTTAAATTCAATGAAGAGGAGGATGAAAAGAGAAAAGCAGCAAAGAAAGCACAAGCGAAAGAATATGGGTTTGAGGAAGACAAGTCGGATTCAGAGGATGAAGATGAAGGTGTGCGGAAGGCAGGTGGTGATATCTCACAGCAGACAGCACTTGCTCAGATAGCTGCCATGGCTGCTGCCTCCAAATCTAGTACTGCTTTGATGCAGAATCCTCTATCATCTGCCCAACTGCTTCCTAATGCTGTATTGCCTGTTTCTCATCCTGGTGTACTTGGCGTGTCAATGCCCGGTACTGCAGCAGTTGTGCCTGGGAGTGCGCTGCCTGTTCTTCCAAATGAAGAGGCTGCTCGAAAAGCTGCACTGCAAGCTGCCCTCAATTTACAGCATAACCTAGCAAAGATTCAAGCTGATGTTATGCCTGAACATTATGAAGCTGAGTTGGAGATAAATGAATTTCCCCAAAATGCTCGATGGAAGGTTACCCACAAGGAAACTTTGGGCCCAATATCAGAATGGACTGGGGCTGCCATTACTACCAGGGGCCAGTATTTCCCACCTGGTCGGATCCCAGGCCCAGGAGAACGGAAGCTTTACTTGTTCATTGAGGGACCTACTGAGCTATCTGTTAAGAGAGCTAAGGCAGAGCTAAAACGAGTCTTAGAAGACATCTCACACCAGTCCTTGCAACTTCCTGGTGGGACTCAACCTGGCAGATACCAAGTTTTGTAGATGTAAGAACTCTTATTCAACTTATTATTGTCATAAACTTTCTAGATTAGCTTCCTTGTAGATCTGCATTGTTGTCCATTTGCAATTGTTTTCCCTTGAACATATGCTTTTACCAGTTACTTGAAACTCGTTGCAAAGGTGTTGCTTGCTGTTGTTATTTTTCTGACCAAAGATAAGTGTAGTTCTGATATGATACTCAGGAGTAAAGTATGGAACCTAACATATTTATTGAAGGCAAGCTGAATTAGTCCTGACTTTTATCTTTGGTAATACGAATGAACTAGTAAACTACATGCTCTTCTTTTGCATAGATTGTTGGATTTGTAGTTGGATTGTCTCTCAGGCCCGAAAGTCAATCTTCGTGATGGCGTTCCTCTTCGTGTGATCCAAGACTCTACATCCTTCACGGGGTATGGAACCAACCAATAGTTCTTAAATACAAATGGCCGTAATTATAGTGGTATTTGTTTTGAAGAAATAGAACATAATGATGGGTTTAAGGTGGTATGGTAATTAATTAGTGACATTTATTGACTGATGCAAAATAATTTGGTAGATACTTGATTAATGACATGGATGACCCTGGCGAAGTATACCAAATACATTTATATAGACAAAATGAATGTATCAGGGTGTAAAATAAGAACATTTTTTTGTGCATGGGATAAGTTCTATTATCTTATATGTCAAAGATTGATTCCTTTTTTTATTTCCAGATGCTTGGTTTAATCGCCACTCAATCAAGTGACAGCTTATGACCTCCATAAGTTATTTCTCTTTGATTTTCATTCTGACTTTAAAATCATGCTTTAGACTCATGAGCTCTTCTTGTAATGATCCCTTTTTTTATATTTTTTATGACTTGCCTTTGACTATTATATATATGTGGTTAACTTCATAAATAAATATGCTCTTTCATATTGTTGTCATTTGCTTATTTTACTTACTCATCTGATGTTTCAGAAGTTTCCTCATTCTCTCTGCTGTGAGTCTTATGCTATTTTATTTTTCAATTTCTGATCGCAGAGATAAGCCATTACTAGCTCTCACCTTCATTATGGGAGGAACTTTCTCAAAAGTATTAGCTGATAAAGGCTGATTTTCTTACTTGCATTCGCTGGTTAACCTCAGTTGAAATTCATTTAATACTGGTATTAACGAGGGTTCTTTTTTTCTTTTTCCTTTTCTTTTCTCTTGTTTTTCAGGTCTGAGAACGGCAGGATTTGTAAGTCCATTATTTTCAGATTTAGTGATTGTAGTGTTTCTCATCAAGAGTTGTTATAGTTAAAAAGGAGCACGTCGTTTTGGGTTTGGTCCATTCTGATGCATTGGCTCTTTTTACTTGGCCTCAGATTCGCTAGTCCTTTAGTCAATTTGATATGGATGGTGGCTTGAATCCTGCTACGGTGGTTGCTCGAGAAATTGGCTTAACCAAAAGATAAATAGTGGAATCAGATGCTTTAGTTCCAGAAACCATATGATATGATGTTTGATGATGTTTTTATCTTGTTAATTACTTTTTTGATGAGGAAGATGATGTATTTTTTTTTTCATGTCTTAGGTGTTACTGATAACATATTTTCTCCATAATGGGAACTTCCATGCTATGCTATTATCGCAAGGATCACCCTGAGATTGCATTTTGGTTTAGAAAGATGTGGATGTCCCTGGATCCTTGCAAAGTTAATACTTTACCCATATTTTGTTCTGAACTTGAGGGTTTTTTTTTTTTTTTTGAATGCATGTTGTCAAAAATTGTGTTGCAACCAGTTGTAAGATTTTGAGGTTCGACAAATGGTGTTCGTACTTTGAAATTTGTATGCTAACTGCAGCATCTTGGTGAAGTTTTTGTTTAATTTTCCAATGGCAGCAGAGCAGATGTATCAAACGGGCAGATGTTGTTTCTGGCCAATGGGTCCTTTGTGACTAATTGGTACTTGGAAGGTCACTACTCAAACTCGAGCTTGGCGGAAGCTAGGTGAGCCGGACATTTGGGTTATGTTTAAGCATGTCATTTGTACTTAATTTATGAATCAGTCCTCTCTCGGATTATGCATCCAGATTCATCTTTGCTTAATAATTTTCTGCCTCTCATCGGTTAAGATTTCAGAGTGAAACAGATCCGTGTTTCCCTTCAGTGTGATAGTTTTTTATCTGTCCTTTCTACTCATAACCTTCTTTTCGATGTATCTCCGCAGACGGTGAATGCCTACTGGATCGGACTGGACCGGCTGAGTCTTTCCGGAATGAAAGGGTTTGTATTGTGTAATCTGATTATTGAGAAATAGTCCTTGTGAAGTCTGAATGCTGCAATTTGGGTAAGGTTAGGATTATCAAATCTTAAAGCAGTTTTTTGCAGCAAGCAAAGAAAATGGCAAATCAGTGTTTACATATTTGGCCCCTACTTTATTTTGATTTTTAGCGAGGTCAGTCAGAGCTTTATATGATACTGGGATTTAGGGATGAGTATCACATAATGATACGTGTTTGAAACGAGTGTGTTTAAATTTTTAAATTTTTTTATATATTTTGAGGGTCATATTTCATACTCACAAGGAGCAATATTTTAACCAATTTGAAATTACTAATACCCAGAGGCATTAGTATTCTAACGAATTTGAAAGTGCAGGGTTTAGCGTTTGGCTAAATTGGCTGTGTTATATTTTTGTACTTAAATAATTGATACTTTCATTTAAACAACAAATCCGATACGCAGTGTATGTTTTAAAATTATTTTATTCTCTAATGAAGAAGATTATTCTTAGATAGAAAAAGGTTGGTAAGGGGGTTAGCATAAATAATTAAAGAACAAAGAGTTCTTGAATAATTTGATAGCAGCATAGGTGAGTATGGAAAATTATTTTATATTTGATATAAATACGTTTAATTTATAATTTTTTATATATTTAAATTTTAAATATTATATTATTAATTTATATTTAAATATATGATGGATGGTGAATATAAATATCATAGAAAAATGAAAAATTTGGGAAGGTCTTTATGTTGACCCGGATTTCATTTCATCGACAATGGTTGAAATTGAAAACTATATTATTAGATAGAAAATAATAGCTAAGAAGAGTCAAAAGAGATCGAAAAGAGGGAGGCCATCGAAGTTTTAATTTGTACAGAGTTTCCACTCGCTCATTAATGAAAATATCAAACATTAAATAGATATGTTTAAAAGTTAGATTATTTATTTAATTAATTTTATTAATATTAAATGATTTTTAAAAAATAATTATTTAAAGTGAATTGGTTTAATTTAGTTTAAATTATGATTTACTAATAAAATATATTTTTTATTAAAATTTAATTATAAATTAAATTTATAAACTTTTTTACATATTGATTTGAGCTTTCCGAGGCTAATTTAGAAATAGAAATCCTCGAACTGCAGTCGAACAAACACGTGGACATGTCTATGGAGAATTCAACCCTTTGCCTTTGTCTGTCCCAAAGATGGTTCTCTTTTAATGTTGGAACTTGGAACTTCGTTTCAGAACATACTAAACAAACATGTAAAAACTCAAGATCCTTACTCAACCTTTTTCAATGCTGCTTTGCTTTTACTCAATCTTTGTTGGCTCATTCATTTATGATTTTATTATGATGGCTTTTTTTTAAGTCAGTCAAAGTTTTCAAATAGGATAGTTATTCTCGTGGGGGTGACAACTAAGCGTCGCGACTACGTGTAAAAGGCTTTCTGCTTTCACATTATTTTCTTTCTTTTAACGGGCTTTTCTGGGTTGCTTGCGTAGATTTTTCGCCGTATTTTCTTCTCGTTCTTGTTGTAGATTGAAAGAATTTAGACGACCCTAAAGCTTTGTTTTCATGGGGTCTTGCTTTAGTGCTAGAATCAAAGCTGATAGTCGTCTCCTTCATGGTAACTTTCGTACATATTAGCCAGTTTTAGCATCAGTTTTTAAGTTTTAGTTTACCCTTTTTTCAGATCCTTTGAAAAACGTATAAAGTGTTTGATTTGTGGCAGGAGCTAATTCAAGGTGTGGTAGCAGATATGGGAATGAAACGATTGGTTCGAGCAGCGGGATTTCATCTGTTTCAGTGCCTAGAACTGAAGGGGAGATTTTGGAGTCTTCCAAATTGAAGAGCTTTAACTTCAGCGAACTAAGAACAGCCACCAGGAACTTCCGTCCGGATAGTGTTTTGGGTGAAGGTGGCTTTGCTTGTGTTTTTAAAGGTTGGATCGATGAGGATTCACTTACTGATGCCAAGCCTTGTACCGGCATGGTTATTGCTGTCAAGAGACTTAACCGGGAGGGTTTTCAAGGCCACCAGCAGTGGTTGGTAAGTACAAAGTTTCAAAATCCTTGCTTACCACTTTGATCAAACCTATTGCTTCGATTTTTTATTTTTTTCAAAGTTTGTATATTCGATGCATAGTTGGATATGATATGAGCATATAACTCCCTAAAATGTTCCAAATACGTGAAAAAAATTAAATATACTTGTGTCTGACTCTCAAGATACTTGCAATTAAGTTTGCTTAATTTTAAGTACATTGGCATTTAAAACTTATAAGAAAGGTGCTTTCAAAAGGTTGGTTGAAGTTGAACAACAATGGTGAAGGGAATAAACTTCTTGAAGCAGCATTAGATGCTAAAATGTACTACTTTGTTATATGGAATATATTTTATTAAATTAATGATTCATGTTGGCTTTTGTAGACAGAAATCAACTACCTGGGCCAATTGTATCATCCTAATATTGTAAAAGTAGTCGGTTACTGCTTAGAAGATGACCATCGGCTTCTGGTCTATGAATTCATGCCTAAGGGAAGCTTGGAGAATCATCTCTTTAGAAGTGAGTTATTATCATTAGTTTGTTTCCCCTTTCTTCAATTGAATGATCTGATTCTGAGAGCTCGAAACATTCGATTTTTTAATGAGCAGGAAGTTCTCATTTTCAACCACTTTCTTGGGGCCTTCGGATGAAGGTTGCTCTTGGGGCTGCCAAGGGCCTAGCGTTTCTACATTCCGATGAGGCCAAAGTGATATATCGAGACTTCAAAACTTCGGTATGCAAAACTTGATTACCTGAAATTCATGTTTCATACTTTAGCTCTCTCACATCCTTCTTTTTTTCCCCAATGTAAAATGACAAAACTATAATGCAAAACTCTCTGACTTCGGACTGGCCAAGGATGGACCAACCGGCGATCTAACCCATGTCTCGACCAGGGTCATGGGCACCTACGGCTATGCAGCTCCTGAGTATGTCGCAGCAGGTATCTTTTTTAACTTGCCACCATCTTTATTTGCAGAAATGCTTGATTGCAAGACATGAACACATCATCCTCCAACCCAAATGTTTGTGCCTAAGTTGAATAACTTTATTTCCGATACAATTACAAATCCAATTTCCCGTAACCGTATTTTAACTTAAAATTTGTTCTTGTGAAGGCCGTCTGACTGCCAGAAGTGACGTCTATAGTATTGGGGTTGTTCTTCTTGAAATGTTAACTGGTAAACGAGCATTCGACAAGAACAGACCTTCTAGAGAACAGGATTTAGTTGATTGGGCCAAGCCTTACCTCGCCAGCAAATGCAAGATCTTCCAAGTTATAGATGCTCGTATTGAAGGCCAATACAAGTTGGATAAGGCGTTCAAAGCTGCGTATCTGGCGCTGCAATGCCTGTCTGTAGAACCTAAGCTTAGACCTAATATGAGTGCAGTAGTGACAGCACTGGAGCAACTCCAAGACTCAGGTGACAAAGGCGGTGCGCAAAGTGCCAGCTGCTCGTAATTCTCATCCGAATTCCACGAATGCTCTCAAGATGTTGAAGGAAAGACTCAATGACGTCTGCAATGGAAAACGAACGCCATCTCATGTCCCCGGCTGTCTGCTTGTCCATTAAGAACATAAGGAAAGAAGCGAGTATGATCATCCGAATGCATTGCTTTTGTAATTGCAGATGGTATTTTAATGAACGCATTATCTTGAGCTTGAGCATATATATTCCGGCTATTGATCACTGTACAGTTCTTTAATTCGATTATAATCCGAGGTCAGCATTGTGACTCAGTTCATGTTATTAACTGTAAGATGCTTTTATCCATTCGGGGTCCGTAAGGCCCTTATGCGTAGCTGACGAAAGGCTTAAATTTACTTCTATTACTTGTTAGAATTGTCGTTGAAATGAAATGTGAATGTAGTACATAGTCTGAAACCCTGAATTCATCAGTTTTTGCTTAGCTTAATCAGTAGCTAAACGCTGCTTTGACTTGAAACCCTGAATTCATCAGTTTTTGCTTAGCTTAATCAGTAGCTAAACGCTGCTTTGACTTTTTATTTTTTAAGTATTTATGTTTGATACTTATATCCGATGTATATCTAAGCATATATTTGAGGATATGACTCTTCGAAAACATTTCAAAAATATGAAAAAATTTTAAAAAAAATTTAAACATATTTATGTCGGATACATATTCGTATTCGATACTAACACTCAAGTCCGAGTAACATGGGCTGAAAGGCTTATCTGAAACTTATTTGAAAGCGTAATCTCGCTGATGCCTGAAGTCTTAAAGTTTAAAGTCGTTGGAGTTCCAACAAAAAATGGAAATTTCGCTAGAGGAGAGAAACCAGAAGTGAGTAGGGATGAGTATTGGCTCGGTTTTAAAATTTCTAAAATTAAATAAACTTATTAAACTGGTAGTAATGTTTTAAACGGATAAATTAATTATATTATTATATAAAAAAATTGTATATATAATATAAATGGTATTATATAATTTTAAATTATTATATAAATATATATACCATAATTGATCTAATTTTAAAAATTAACAATCAACCATACTAATTAAATAAATTAATCTTTATACCTATTAAATTTAAAACCAA
>JAQSVH010000002.1:1021599-1033169 GCA_029448705.1 Adansonia digitata | reverse complement strand
GGGCAGTGGCAAAACTGAATGGCCGCCCAAGATATGCTGGTGCAAGGTAAATTATTATATTTCAGTTTGTAACAAAGTAATCTTAACATAGTAATCAATTTCCTTACTAACTTTTCTACAAAGACGTTGATTCTTATCATATATATGCGGATAGCAGTGTACAAATAATTTTAATTTGGAACTTAATCTATTTTATTTATGAAGTCATCGTTAAACGATAAAATTTAATAAGTTCAAGATTTAAAATCGAGTATTTATATAATCCTTTTCTTTATTCTTAAATTACAACTCTATCTATCTATATATATATATATATATAATTCTATGTTTTCTAACTTCGTATATGCTTAAGCAATTCCAAATTCACAAGATTATTTTGTGACCATGCATGAGAATCAAGCTAAAGATTCATTGCCTTGATCTGAAAAAGAAGTAGTAATTCATTTTGGGATTTTAATTTTAAATAATTAAAATGTTTTTGTTTAAGTTTAAATATTCCTGTAATTTTGAAAAAAAATCCTAGAAAAATACTTTTGTCAGTATCACTTTATTTAACAATTACATTCCTTAAAAAATATTTATATTTGATTTACTAAAAGTGTTTATACCTATATATTATAATGAATCAAAAAATATTTATTAAAAGTTTTAAAAATAAATATAAATTACTTTAATTTTTTAGATACGATGCATTAAATATAAATCTTTTTAAAAAACCTTCAACCATGTATTAAGATATTAGTACTAGTTAAAATTCTTAATTTGAAAGTTTCAGATTCTTTCGAAAGACAAGATACGAGAATAATAAGACGATAGAACATTGTTTTATAATATTTTAGTTTTTATATGTTTAAGAGAACAACAACGTATTTTCCATTATTTAAGAAAAAAAAAATTGAAAAAAGGGGGGAAAAAGGCTTTTTGCCAAGCGGGCCGGATGGGCCCAAGGCGGCGGTCCAAACCCGATTTGAAACACAAATAAAAACGCACGTGAAGTAACAATTAACGTAGTCATTGTAGTTCATATCTAAACTCTTAAGCAAAATCTTTGTCGTCCTCTGTTCTGTTTCAAATTCATCTATTTTATTCCAATTTGAATTTTACCTGTTTCCGCAATTTCAAATTTTGGGTTTCTTGATTTTTAGGGCTTTTCTCTAAGTAATCTTCTTATTATTATATAACTTTAATTTTAACGGAGTATAGTTGAGGGTCAACCAAGTCAGTGCTCAAAGGAATTTTCTGTTGTTTAGTTTTCTCATCAACAAAACAGCTTTTTTTTTTTTTTTTTACAATGATGCAGGACTTTTCATATGGGTATTTTATGAGTTAACAAATATTCTCGTTTTATGTTTTTTTCTCTTTTTTGGAGAAATTCAACTTTGGTTCTCTTAAAATAAGCAAATATTGAATCTCTGTTAACTGAACCATTGGAATTAACTATAGTTTTTATTTGGGTATTGCATGAGTTAGCAAAAGCTTATTCTTTTCTATTGCCTTTAAAAAGAATAAAAGAAATTTTCTTGGATTCTCTTAAATTAAGAAAATAACCAGGCTTTATTGTAGTTAAATGGGTAAATTGTTTGCTTCTTTGAAAGATATATATATATATATATATATGTTTGCGTGTACATATATATATATATATGTTTGCGTGTGTGTGTGTTTATATATTTATGTAGTTTTTATGATTTTTTTTAAGGTTTTTGGGATGGGGAGCTACAGTTCCCAATACTATGGCCCTCCAAGTAGAGGCTATGGAGGTAGAGAAAGGAGTTCTCCAAGGAGGGGATATGGTGGCGGTGGTGGAGGGTATGGTAGAAGGAGGGAGCATAATCACGGAAGCCCGTTGCTTAGGAACATTTCCTTGGATTGCAGCTAAATCCTTCACTATAATCCACTTTGTTAATGCTGGTTAAGTGAATTGTTTTATCTTATTTTTTTATTTATTTTGCAGACCTGAAGAACTTTGACTTTCTTTTGAGAGATTCGGGCTTGTCACAGATGTATATATTCCTAAAGACTAATACACAGGGTTGGTATTTTACCCTTAAAAGTGATTTTGTTAATCCTGCCTCACCTTTTAACAATGTTTTAATGGAAGTTTTTTATTTGTAGTTTATGCTTGTTTAAGGTGGCTTAGGTTATGGTTGTTTAGTTTTATTTGGATTAAGCCCGAGCTTCCTGTTCTTTATCGAAGCCAGCTTTGTTGGTCAGGCTAATTTGATATTCAACTCCCTGCCACAGTTGGTGTAACTTCAATGTGGGGCAATTAGTTGCCAAACGCTACAAAAGAGTTTGCCTACTTTTATACTGAAGGAACAATTGCCTAACCTTCTGTAAATCTATAATTGTTTCTTCTTCTTTGGCCATTACTAGTTATTAACATCAAGCTTTTAGAATTGGCAGAAAGGGGTTTAAATTGCCGGTTTTGTTAACTTTTTGCAATAGGCTGCCCGCCATTTCCTTTTTCCTATTCTTATATTAGATCCTTAGTCATTGTATCTACGTAATTATAAAGGAAGTTATTTCCTTTGAATTTGTTTCCACAGTGTTTCTTAAATAACTTACACTTTCCTTTTCTATATGAATTAAATTTTGAACTGGTTTGTCAGGGGCTATATTGGTTTGAAGTAAAAACAAGCCCGAGCCTCACATTTGTGAAGGCCTACTGTTTATGATCGCTTAAAATATTGGTCCAAGGGGTGTTAAAAGAGTAATGATCATACGAAGAATGCTCCTTCATGAAGCTAAACTAAATAGTTGCACTATCTTGTACAGGTTTGATGAGGAACAAGATTGATTCCCAACCCATTGAAGTCTACATGAAGAGATGTTTAGTTTGAGGAAATGTTGATATCAAGTTGTTCTCATATTTACAAGCACGTGAAGATATTTCAAGTCGCTTGTCTCCTTTGAAGTTGCCTTTCATACTTGACTATTAAGGGTAAAGGTCAGCCACAAAGCCTATATTATGTGGAGTCAGTCCACGTATGTGGTTGTGCTCCGGAGATGATATTTAGATACGTAAAGGTATACAGAGTAATGGTGTTGTAGCGATAACATAGTATTGGAGTTTTGACACCCATTTCTATCTTTATTTTGTTCATATCCAACTTGCATGCTTAAGTGAAAAGCTTGCTTTATCCTTTCTGCAGGGAACCTCGAGGATTTGCATTTGTGTAGTTTGTGGATTCTTATGATGCTGCAGAAGCTCAACGGTGTATGAATGGGAAGATATTTGCTGGGAGAGAGATATCTGTTGTTGGTGCTGCCGAGACGTGAAAAAGGCCTGAGGAGATGCATCATAAAGCCAGGCAAGGGTACTCTCTCTCTTTCTTTCACACACGCACACACACACACACACACGCACACACACACACACGCACACACACACACACACATATGCACATATGTGCAGTTTCCTTTTTTTTTTACTCGCCTTTATTTACGTAGAGATTTATATGGCATGTCCAGAGGACCATCGGGCTATGGGGGACGGTCATCTTATTATGGTATGTTATTCCTGACATTACATTCTATTTTCAGAGCTTATTACTATTTATGGCTTTGCTTCTGTCTTCTTTCTTAATAATGTCCTATCCTGTTATTTGAAATACATTTTATTCATCTAATCGTGAGCTCTTTTTAGAGACCATGTGTTGAAATGGGTACTATGTTTTGGGTCTGTACAAATTATCATCCTTTTTTCCTGCTCCTTAATCCTAAGATTACTCCTTACAACTCCTCATTTGATGTGTGTCAGGACGTGCTCGGTCTTGTTCACTATCCCCTGTGTGCTCTCCCCACCATCCTTCGGGTTCTAGAGGCTGATATCACTCAGGGTAAGCCATCAAATAGCCATCATATCCTTTTGGCTGTTAGTAAAGAAGGTTGATAGTTAGATATTAATTTTGCAGGTCATACTCCCCTGCTGCAAGGCAATAAGGAAACTATTCTATTTCACCACGTAGAAGGCATGCAGACCATCCAAGATCTCCAAGAGGTCCTTGACAAGAGTGAGACGGTGATTACAATCACAGATCATATTCTTTGGGATACAAAAATGCTGATGGAAATGATATGGACAAGTGGAAGTCTATTTCATTGTTTCAACTTTCTTATCTCTGTCTTCTCTTGCAACCTATATACCCATTCCTTTTGAGTTTGCAAGTCAAGCAAGAAACACTTGATCTGTGTGAAAAATAACAGTACTTTTTGGACGCAGCTTCATGTTTTAGCTGCTTGTACCATCAGAATACTAATAGTAATGCTATGAGAGGCGCCCTCCATCGGATAGTTTTTATGGTAGTCATGAATGGGACCTTATTGGGGGCCTACATTTTCCACCTGGATTGTGCCTGTAAAGTCTAGTTACGAACTGATGTCTTAATAAAGACATGTTGCCTGTCTGATCACTTCATAGTTCTATCTTCTGACTTCAAATGTTACAGATTTTTTTTTCTTTTAACTCGACTATTGTGGCTTGTTTCAAACATTCCATTTTTAGGAAATCTGCATAGGAATCCGAGGAAGCAGGGGCTGCATGGAGGGCATCACCTGGCAGAGCATCAAGGTCTCTGTTTGGGTCCAGATCTAGGTCTGCTGACATGTCGCCCAGGCGAAGCAGATAAGGCAGTAGATGTGACCAAAGGGACTAATCCTCTGGTCTTATATTGCATTTTATTTATCAGCCTGTGAACTCTATCTTAATAGGCTTGCCTTGTGTGCTATTTTGTAAAAATATTTGATGGAAACCAGCAAAATTTGTGGCTTGATTTCATCTTTGTTGTCATTTGTTTCGGTACTGCTAAATCTAGTTTTGATATTTGAGACTTTCTTTTGCTGCAAGGAACTTTTAAGTGTTAGAGCTGTAATAGTTGCAGAAAAATTTTCTTGCCAAACGATCCAATTTTAGACCAGAGGTACAATTGGAACAGTAAAAAGATTAAAGCCCTGAGGTCGAGATAAAAATCGAGCTGTTGGAGTTCGATTCAATTAGGTTCAGTTATCATTTCAGTGGTATATGCACATCTTAAACTATTGAGAGGTTACATATAATTTGCATCAAATGAAAGCTCATTTATTAGTACAATGTTATAGACTTTGAAGAAGCTGTCAAACACCTTTTTGTTTCATTGGTTATTTACTCGAGACGACTTAATTATGGGGTTGAATTGAACTGGTCAAGCATTATTTAATGTTAAAAACTTCTGTTCAAAGGGGAACCCTTTACCATTCTTTGTCTAGAGAAAGACCAAGAAAAACAGAAAATGTAAGAGAATTGAATTTGGATCATGTTAGCTACGATGAAGATTAAGCCATTTCTGGGTCGCTTTTGAATTTTTTTTTCACTTTTTTAAAGAAAATTTCTTCTACTCTTTAAAATGAATTTGCTTTCTTTTTTTCATACATTTGGCCAAAGATTACTGAAAATTGAAATGTCGAAATTGGTATTAAATGATTTTTTTAATCTTTTCTCCTACTTATTTAATGGTTAACTTTTGAGTAGATTGAAACTTAATAAGATATTTTTTTTAATGTTTAAAGAGTCAAACTCTCGTAGCCATGCCCATAAGTTAGCTCATAGTTCAATCCCATGGTTGGAGCAACATAAGTTGATAGTTCACCATGCATATAGTCCAATCCCATATATGCTTCGGTTGTTAGTTTGCATCATCAATGAATACCATGTTTTTTTTTTCCTAAAGGAACCAATGGAAAATGAAATTGAAAGAGTGCTGGCTGATTAACATTATAGGAAGGTTGACAATTTGGTATAAACTGCATGGCGCTCAATGGAGGATTTCCTGGTTCTTTATGTTCATGGTTTGAAATTGAAAGATATGTTGATTAGCAGCAACAACTCTTAGAGTTAAAAGCATGGGAGAGATTAATCACAAAACTTTTGAATTCGCTTTCTTGCTGAAGCTCCCTGATGAAGACTGGCAGGAAATATAAAAAGATTAAAAGTTCAACCTAAAAGTGTTTGACAATTTGCCGAGGAGACCATAATTTATAATTCAGATCAATATTTTTGTTGCCATGAGAAATGAACCGAAAATTTGACAGCAATTTTAATTTACAGGCACAACCAAGAGAGTTACCACACTATTGAATTTGAAGGATAAATGTCAGCAATCAGGAGATTGGATTAAGGCAAGATTAAGGCAAGAATTCTTTTGAATGAACAGATTACTAGAGGTTACTTGTTTGGGAGAATTTAAGCAAGTTATTTTTTTTAATTATTGGTTATATCTTGTTGAAAAGGGTAAGTAGATGTGGGTTAAACAATTAAGAAAAAAAAAAAAAAACATAGAAGAACATTACACGTTATTAAGTCAACACAAGTGATAAAAGTAGAGATCAATGCTCTCTAAATCTCGGTTTAAGTCTTGGGTATTCCAAGAAAAGACATTCAATTGCATGTTATGTGAGGAATCCAATGAACATCTTTCGGCTACGGCAGAGAAGAATCCTATGTATCATTATATATCAATTTTTCAGTACTTTTTAGGTCAATTTTTTTATGGATTTTGCCCTTTTTTATAATTAAGCTAATCATTAAAATTAAGAATTAAATATTTTATTAATAGATGATAAATTCTGCTACTTTTGTAATGTTTATAGTAGAAAAATTAATTATCAATATCGTATTTAGAATTTTTTTTTTTTTTTTGCATTTTAATCGAAGGAAAAGGAACATTATATCCTCTTTTAAAGTATTTTCTCTCTCTTTTGTACTCCCCTTTATTTTCAAAGATAGAAAGCACAACAAAGTGAAATTAACATCATAAATTGTAAGTAATCTAATTATCTACAAACACAAGAAATATTTTTAAATTAGAACACTTCTTTCATTAAATTAAAAAGATATATAATAAAGACATAAACAAGAAGGCTATCAAAAGCTGCGGGCTGCTACTTTACAAGCCACTTCAGCCCCCATTTCATTTCACTTTTTCAACTTTACCCCCTGACCCTTTCACCCAAAAGAAAAAAAAAAGGAGTAAAAACTAAAAAGCCATTAGCCATTACATAAGAATTAAAAACCCATTTCTGCCCCCACTGTCAAAACAATCTTCACCATCACAAATTTTCCCTCATTTTTTTCAGGGAAATAAAACTAATATATTAAAACCCCAAAAAGCCCACCCAACTTATATAAAATTTATATTTAGACCCTGAAATTTTTGCCGCTGAAAGTCTGACCGAACTGCCAATTGGAAGGGACAACGTTCCATGAAGTAGAGGTTCGGCGATCACTGCCGGTGACCCTAAAGGAAAGGGATTGGCCAACCAAGATGGCGTTGGATTGCCAGTTTTGGCCCCAGTTTCGGCTCAAGCTCATCCACCCTGTTTTCGAGCCTTTCACGCTTGCCTTCACGATGTCACCAGCTCCTGCCACGTTGGTGATTAGGACCAAGTTGAAGTAACGGAAACCATTGATTGTGAACCTCATTCCTCCTTGTTTCCGGCATGGCACCCTGGAGAAGAAGAAGAATAATAATATAATAATAATAATAAAAAAAAAGAAAATATTTTTCTATCAATTCCAAGAAAAAATAAACATTGGATCTTTCTCCCTTTGTTTGCGTCGGGTTTTGTTCTGTTTGCTTCTCGGTAATCGTGTGGATTAATTAAAAATCAACCGGTTTCAGATTGTGAAGGGTAGAATGTGGTGACAAAAAAAAACTAATGAATTATTATTAAACGAATCCAGACTTATATGAAAAAGAAGACTATTACATAACTAAACATTATTTGCACTTAAACAGGGGAAGTCCTTTTAATTTTGTTTACCTGCGATAAGAGACAGGGACAATGCCAGCACGATACTCAGCAATCTTAAGGAACATGGGCATGGCGAGATCAAAGTGAGGGCGAGGAGGGTTACACCATCCCCCATTGTCACTCGGAAGAGCATAATTTGGAGGGCAAAAGTTGGTTGCGGTGACGAAAATCGAAGGGCTACCAGAATGGCACCATTGTGGATCGTTTGCGCATTTGATCTCAAAACAGGCACCGCAACTGAAACCATTATTGAAAAGAGCCGTGCTCAAAGCTGCCGTGTTAACTCCATAACCTTGGCTGTATAAGTTTCCATAACCGCAAGCTCCACCTGAAGTTTATTAAAAGAGTGGAAAAAAATGTCAGATAAGTAGTTGAAATCATTCTGGTTTTGAGAATTAAAACTGGGTTTAAACCATTTTCTTGGTTCAATTTGGAAATGTTTCAAAATTTTTTTCGTTTTCTTGGGGGCAAAGTTCGGAGTTTGAAACCAAAAGGGTTTCTTAATAGTGAAACAAGAAAGGATTTTTAAGTCATAAAATGACAATTTTCAAGAGGTGAAAGGAAAGATAAATCTTTTAAAGTAGAAAGTACCCATTGTCCCAGAAGCATCACTGCCACCGTAGAACGTGGCATGGGCAGTTTGCCACGCACCACCAGAGTAGACACCAGGAATTCTAGCTTCAACAGCCACCAATAAAATGAGAAGCAAAGAAATCAAACGAGTAAAACCCCGAATCGCCATATTCTTTTTTTGACTAAAGAGAAAACTAAAGGATGGCTTAGGTTTGAAAGAAAGGGTTAGCGGGTGATGAAGAGAAGGTAGAGTGTGGACTGCTATTTATGGAGGGAAAGTAAAAAGATTGGGAGAGACAAAAAGGACAGGAACTATAAAATTGTCAAAAAAAGTGGACAATTTTGTAGATACAAGATCATCATTATCTCCTTAATTAGTGCAGTTTTGATCTCTTGTAAATTACTGCAATGGAGGGTTTTTTTTTTCACTCTTTCATCTTGGCGGTAATCCCATTCAAGTTCAACCACATTTGATATTTCCACTCAATCTCAATTTATAATTTTATATTTATTTTCTACTAATCTAAGAAATCCCAAAAATAATAAGTGTTTAAAATCATATTTACGAAGTCTCACGTTCAAATATCGGTACAAGTATCTTCACCTATTTCCCTTTTTCTCATAAAAAATGTTAAGATAATATATATACAAAGAAAAGTATAAGTAATACATGACTTTTTTTAATTCAATAAGAATAATATATTAAATACAATAGAAAATCTAAACTCATAAATTAGTAATCTTTAACCGATACCTATAAACATTAAAAAGAAATTCTTCCGTTGTGTGACTTGTGTCACATGTATAAAAAATAATAATTTCTTTCTTTTTTATATTTACAAAGTTTTTTATGACATAATTATCCTTGGGTGTTAACCATTTTTATAATGAAAAATGAAGGATTTGGTGGAAAACTTGGGCAATGGTGTGGAATTATGAAGTAGGACATAAAAGGAAAATTTGGTGCATGCCTGCCCTCCAACTCTAAGGTTGATATGAAATTGCTTTGCTTTAGTTACAAGTTGTGCCATCAATTACATAACAGTTTGCCTAGTTGCTCCCAACAACAATATCTTTCTTTTTCTTTTTCCTTTATTTATTTATTTATTTATTTATATTTATTCCATTTTCCTTCTTTTTTTTCTTTGAATTTTTGGACTAGGAAAAGAGGAGGCTTGAAATGGAGGGAAAAGTGGGGTCAACAAATGTGTGGATAGATTTTGCATTATGCTTGAATATTTTATTCTAATTATGCTACTTACTATGACTAATTTTAAACAAACATGCAGAATTATAATGGTTTATGTAGTAAATATAGTGTAATGAAAGAAGTATTATTTTAATTAATAGTAGTATTAGTACATAATTTGATAATCTAATTGATGAAAATATATCTTAGATTTCTGTTTTGACAAACTTTATGATTAATAATAAAAGGGTCTTTATAATGTGAAAATTAGCAGCAAAATTATATGATTTCTTTTTCTTTTTTCTTGTAAGAAAATATACAATTTATTGACTTGGTTACTCCATTCATAAAACGCAGTATGATTGGCTGAGATCATTTCAACGATCATCCAAATGCAGTATTAATACTTATTGATATCAATACATTTATCACAAGATTTTAACTCAAAAATTTTAAAATGAGATCTGAAATTTTAACAATTGAGTTTTTTTTTTTTAAAGAGTAGTGCTTTGTCTTATAACTGTATAAATTTTCATTAATTTTAAAACAAAAAGGTATCGATTTTATGAGGAAATGCATTTAATCTATTATTGTAATTGGAAGGAAGCCCGTTAATTGAATTGTTTATGAGCTTTAATTAAGGGATTAACGACCCAAATTTCTCTATTAATGGATTTTTTAAACAACAAATTCAAAGATATTTTTTTATTACAATCAAGGAAAAAAAACTAATTTTATTGGTATTAATGATAAATCTGAAACATACCAATCTTGAAAAAAATTGGCATATTTAGGATCATTATATTGTTGTTTCGATTTTCATATGGATATGTATCGGCACAAGATTCTTTTAATCTTTTCATTTGATCGTTTTAATATATCTCGGACGCATTCTCTATCATAATCTTTTTTTTTTCTAATTTTCATAATTTAATCTAAACATAAAATATGTTTGTTAATTAGATTGTTAAACGTATTTAATGATTATAACTTAATATACTTTCTTAGTATTTTTATTTTTTTATTTATCTAGTGTTTAATAATTTTTAATATTATATATAATTCTAAAAATTTATGTAGTTGATGAATATTTTATAATTGGGATATTTAATATCATTTATTTGATGATTGAAAATTATTTTCATATATACATATATATATGAAAAAATTTTAAAAAATATCAATAAATCTAAAATGATAAATAGAAACACATCGTACTGATAAATCTATAAACACAATACAAATTACTTAAAAAAAAAACCTACAACAAAATGTGGGTATCAAGCTAATATTGAGTTATAAAAAGAATCCAAACATCACTTTAGTAAAATGTGATTGAAATATGCTTGCAAATATAGCTAATTGATTTAACAACTTTTTCCCCCTTTTTTTTCCGTCAAAAAAGACATCAATTAAAACTATAAAAATGGAAAGAAGAAGAAAAAAAAAGTAACATGAATAATAAGAAAAATAGAAAGAAAATAAGGAAAAAAAGGGTCAAATAAAAACAGCTAGTTGTGCATGCATGTCATGAAAATTGAGGTTTTAATTAATTCTATACATTCACACGTTAATTTTTGAAAATTATTCCCAAAACGGAGAAACTAATTAAAGAAGAACAACCCCCCCTTTCAAGTCCAACCCATAAACAGCAATTGTCAAAAGGCGAAACAAGGAAGTGGGACCCATAACGTTTTCCCGCATTCATCGGGCCAAGTGTTACGCCGTGCATTACCCGTACGTTACTCGTTAAAAGAAAATCGTATTTGACGGTCCGTTCAAGATTACACACTTTCACTACGTTGGATACAGGCTTGTTAAAACTTTAAAGTCAGAAGTTCTTCTTTTTTTTCTTTTTTTTTTATTTGTTTTGTTTTATTAAAAAGTCAAGGTTTTAAGAGTCTGTTCCTAACCAATCCACTTCAAAAAAAGTTTTACGAATAATACCATCAAACCTAGACGTGAAAGCGATTGATTTTCTAATAAAAAATTCTTTAAAATAATAATAATAATAATA
>JAQSVH010000002.1:973907-987457 GCA_029448705.1 Adansonia digitata | reverse complement strand
TTTTTAAATTAATCTAAATTTAATCTAACTTATATTATATATGTGATGTATAATAAATAAATAAATAATTTTTAGTTCAATGAATTTTTAAATTAATTTAAATTTAACTTGATTCGTATCATACATGTGATGCATAATAAATAAATAATTTTTAAGGATATGAGCTTTTATGCTTATCTACTTGTTCTGTATCATACGTGAGACATAATTAATAAATAAATAATTTTTTTTTCGCCGTATAATTATATAACATTTGAAGTTATATGATCTAAATATGTACCAAACCAAAACCCACCAAACGCACCAATGACCCAAGCCCCCTTATCTTCCATTCTTCCTCCGGAGTCACACCGCATGTAATTGACTGACACGTTCTGAAACCTAACACTTCGTTGACTATGTGTTTACACTTGGCAACCGGAGAACCGGCGGTAATTAATTTCCGAATTCCTGCACACCTTTTTTTCATGGCATAATTGTTAGTTTTTTTTGGGCCACTCGTTTTCGATAACTTCTAGGCTTTTACCTTTTTTTTTTAAAAAAAATATTTCGGCTTTTTCTATCCACATAATAAATAATAAATATAACCTATTGATATTATTATTATTATTTTAAAATAGTAAAATATTAAAAAAATATTAAAACACATTATAGAAGAATGTTATAGTATTTTTGGTTAAAATATTTAAAAAAAAAACTCAAATTATTTTATTTTTTAAATTAATTTTTAAAATTTTTATTTTACTTAAATAAATATTGATTTGTATCCAAAATTTAAGCTTATGGGATTAAAAATTTTCATGCATATTAACTTTTTTTTATGTTCACTAACTAACAAACTATATGTATTTGTTTTTAGTCTTTTTTTTTTTTGTTTTTACATATATTATTCTTTCTTTTAATCAATTGCATTTGCATTGAAATAACCAAAAAAAATAAAATAAAATAATTTTTTATTGATATTTAATTTTTATTAATTAAAAATATTGTCACTGTAGTTTGATAATTCATCAAAAGGTTAACAAAAATTCCTCTTTCTCTTTTTTTTTTTAAACAAATTAAATCTCACTAAAATTATTATGTAAAAATATAATAAGATTAATAAAGCCAGCAAATATCGAGTTAACAAATGTCAGAACCAATCACAAAACGAGTTCACGAAACAAATAATGAAAACGCCCACAACAAATATCGTACATAAAAAAAATATTAATATTTTTGTTATCCAAATAAATAATAAATCGGACAGGGTTTGCTACAATCACGCGCAGCCACGTGGCATCGCTATCTAGTTTTTAGATAGAACGAACGGGTTAGGAACTGATCGCTGCGAGAGAGAGAGGGGGGTTTTAATAATTTTACCTTTTATTACCGGTAAGTCCGTCTCTGATCAACCGGCTGGTCCGGTTTTGTGGTCAAAAATTGTATGGGGTTTTAGAGCTCTCTTTTTTATTTATTTAATTTAATTCTTTTTTCTTGGTGGTTTTTCTTTAAAGGGGTTTTGTCTCAAAATTTCTACGTTTCAAACCACATAAAACTTTAAAAATATGAGAAAATTGGATCTTATTTCAATGAGTTTCAATTGAATTTAATTTGGGATTTTTAGATTCTCCGATCTTTGCTTCTCAGGAAGTTTTCCAAGGAATTTTTCTTAGGATTTTTTTAAATTTTTTTCTGTATATATATGTATATTGGGATTTAAAAAACTGAAGATCGTTTCAATTTAAAAGGTGAGTTATTTTTATATTTGCATTCTATTTTTTCGGTTGTTTTTTACCTGATTTATTTGGGGTTTCTTCCTTTTTAATTTCTTTTTTTTTTCGTTGAATTATGCAAAATTTTGAGGCAAGTTGGCTTTTAAATAAATGAATTTCGATTCTAGTTGTGATTTGGATCGAAATCTGATCTGGTTTTTCTCTTTGGTTCGAAGATGTTAATCAAGCCAAATTTGAATTTTCTGGTGAATTTTGAGGTTTATGGGATTTGGAATTAGTTTCTACTCCTTTTTTAAGAAAAAAAAATAAAGAGAACGAATTGAACCTTTTTCTGTGTTTAACGGTCTAAATTCTCGTTTGCCTTTGAAAATTTCAATTAATTTAAATTTATATTTTACTGTGGAAATTTATATTTTTAACAGAATTTTGAAATTGATCAAACTTAAGCAACTTTATTCTTCTTTTGATGTACTATTTTAGATTTTGGGATCTGTAATTTGATTGATTCAATTTTTTTGTTCAAATTCTGGCCATTTAATTTCATTTTTTTTATCTTCTTTTATTTTCTGGAATTTATAATAATTTTTTTTAATTTCCTGGATTTTCTTGCTTATGGATCTGCTTATCTGATATTCATAGATTAAATTAAAATTAATTTGGGTTATTTTTAAATTATAAGATTTGTTAGGTTTATCTTTGTAAATTATACCGATATTTGGTCTATTTCTAATTTTGGATTGGTTTATATGCAGAGAATTTGAGTCTGGACAGTTTAATATAATTTTTTTTTATGGTTGATGAGTTGAATTCTCATACATGCTGAGATATGGTGTTTAAGAAGAGGTTAGATTATGGATTTAGTGGCTTCGATGTCCTGAATGTGCCCCGTGCCCCTCGATCTATTCGGGTTTGTTTTGTTCTATTTTAGTTCTTTGTCTTTTAAGGTTGTCTGTTTGATTTTCTGCTGGTTTTGATCATGTTGAATTTAGTTCTAACTTGATTAATAAAGTGTTGGTTGTTGTCGGTTTCAGAGGAGGTGTCGGAGTAAGAGGGCAGTTGAGGAGAGTCGGATTTGCGTGTTTGAATTGTTAGCTTCTTTAGCTGGGAAGCTACTGCAGGAGAGTGAAAGTTCGGCTTCTAGCAACGCGTCTGAAGGGCATGATCGTGTTTCGATATGTAAAGATTTTGTTAAAGGGGAAATTCAGGATGATGATAAACGGTTGAAAACCAAATGTGCCGAGCATGGAAGCTGTGAAGTGAGTGTTGTTGTCTCCGAGTCGGCTACTGAAAACAGCGACAATTTGAAGGGATTTACGCATGCTGGAAATGAAGCCAATTTGGAACGCACTTCAATAAAGAAACAGCCTTCTTGCTTGGAGCAAATCAATGGTGATTTGAAGCCTATAATTTGCAACGGCAATGTAACGTATGGTAATTTTCCTGGTAACCTAGATGCATGCTCCCCTTATATTGGGGAGTTGTGTGATGGTAAAAGTCAGAGTGGGTTTAAACAAGAGCGACATGCTAAGGGTTCGGAGACTGGGGCTTTGAGTATTTCTAATACTTGCCCCTCAAAGGATCTGGTTGAATTGTCTATGGCATTTCCTGCACCTGTTAATTCTAATAGAGATGTCAAATTCCCATCACGCAGGGACCCTATTCCTAATGCCTCTTTTTCAAAGCATAGGAATAATGTTAAGTTAGGTTTTAGAGATGATGACGAAAACTTTCCTAGGTTTAATAAACTTACCAACAGGTTTAAGGCTTCTAGGCCTCCAACACGTATAGGAGATCAAAAAAGAAGGAAGTTGCTGACGTCCAAATATTGGATGGTAGCGCCAAAGTTGAAGGATTTTGAACATTCTAGAGCTGGTGAGTGGTTCCGACAGTTTTAGCATTCATAGCATGCTTCTTTCTATGTGCCTCCGTTTGTAACTGAAGTTTACGTCTTACTTGAACTTTATGATTCTTTACTGAGTTTATGTTTCGTATATTTCTAGATGGAGGAATAAAGCCTTTATATCGCAAGCGGAAGACCTACTATAATTATGACAGATGTCAATATGACACACCCTACAAAAAGAGGAAATTCTTTGACCGTAGCTCAATAGTAACTTCTGATGGAGGGATCAGTAGTGAAAGTGTTTCTAATTCACCTGAGAAGGTTATGAATGGAGATAAGTGTGGCATAGCTGCAATGTCATATGGAGGTGCTTACTTTCTGCAATTACGTTATTAGTATTTTACAATTTACGGATTTTAGGATTGAGAGCTTAACCACTCTTACTAAACTAGCAAGTGGGATATCCTCATTGCTTACAGGTAATCAAGTGTCACACCGGTTAAAGGATTCTCATGGTACGGATAATTTTGATGGATTGTTGTGTATCAATTGCGGATGATTCTTCTCTGGTATTGGGGAATGTCTTATTCAAGGTTTGTTTGTTTGTACAGTGAAATTTTGCATTAAGTCCTTTAGGATTCCGGAACTTTATGTCGAGGTGCCGGAAAGTGCAACTGTCGGTTCCCTGAAGGTATAGAAATGCCTAATCCTACTATGCTTTCTTCATTAATGAATATTGTTAACTGAAGATATAGAAATCAAGGCATAGTTGCTAAATCTTTACTGTTGATGTTACTTAAATGTGAGTAGAGGACAGTAATGGAGGCTGTGACTGCCTTACTTAGAGGCAGGATACGTATCGGGGTACTACTTCGAGGGAAGAAGGTGAGAGACGACAGCCAAACTCTATCACAGACTGGTATTTTTAGTGAACATAGTCTGGATGCTCTTGATTTCTCTTTGGAGCCTGGTCCTGCAAAAGCTCCTCCACCTGTGTGTTCCAAAAAACCACCTCTTTTATTATCATGTGATACAGCCCCTCAAAATTTAACAAGGTGATTTTTGATGTTTCATGATAGGTTATGAATTTTTGTCGGCTTTTAAATCACTTTATTTTGTGTATATAAATTGTGATTTACCTGTACCTTCGATAATTCGATTAATTAGTACTCGTTTTCCAGCTCTCCAGCCACTCTGGCTGTGGATACAGGGACTACTGACGCCACACCTGACCCACTTTTACTGACCAATTCAGCTAATCCTGTGGATAATAACCATGAGCCTGTTTCCTCCCAAATTGATATGCTGACTGATCAAATTCTGTCGGAGTCCAGAGCTCTGGTTCCAGTTCCAGTTCCAGTTCCTGCAATGAATGTTGAGGCGCTAGCTGTCATTCCTGTCAACCAGAAAATTCAGAAATCCGAGCTTGCACAGCGTCGAACCAGGAGACCATTTGCTGTATCTGAAGTAGAAGCATTGGTACAGGCAGTCGAGGAACTTGGTACTGGAAGGTATAGTATCCTATGCTCTACTATTTTATTCATATTTCCTATGCTCCGTACTCCTTTTCATGGATTTGCTGAAGGGGTAAAAGCAATTATTTCAAGTGGCTTGTTGAAGACGATGCACGGCTTATAAAGATGTCGAGATTTAAAAATAAGTTCTTCCGGCTTTTGCAGGTGGCGGGATGTTAAATTGCGAGCTTTTGAGAATGCTGACCATCGAACTTATGTGGATTTGAAGGTAAAATACTCAAATGTTTTTACTTCTTACTATTTCTTTTGTTATGAAGAGGACATGAGTGATGAATGAATGGGGGTTACCTTGAACGACAGACCACCATTAGGGTGGATTTCTGGAACTACCATCGAGAAAGTAATCGGTTAGCTGCCAGATAACCACGAAGTTTTATATAACGATACATGTCTTTGGTACAAAAGCGTATAAAATTTGGGTGCCTATCATTTCTTTTCACTCCTCTTTCAAATTTTTCACTGATTTTCGAGCTTATATTTGCATTTTATCAGATGGATATCTCATTAAGTAACGTGTTTTGCACAGCTGGGTATATCTTGTCGGTATTACTTGCATTGAATGTTACTAATCACGTGTCATGATCGCTTGCAGGATAAATGGAAAACATTGGTTCACACTGCAAAAATTTCCCCCCAGCAACGAAGAGGAGAGCCGGTACCCCAGGAACTCTTGGACAGGGTCTTGGCTGCTCATGCGTACTGGTCTCAACATCAAGCTAAACAACAAGGCAAGCATCATCCCGGAACTTCGAGAATTACAGACCCCCAAGCTGACAGAAACGGAGTTGCAGCTATTCCGACTGTTTTGATGTAAAAAGCCAAAGGGTAAAACGTTGACAAGAACAGGGTGAAAGAAAACAATTGTACAAAGTGGTTTTACATTTATGTAATATTCTCAACACTCACTTGATTCATCACCAGCTTCCAATTTGGAAGCCATTGACATTTCTGTAAATGATTCGATGAAAATAAAGTTTGTTCTAACCAGATTTACGGTACGTTTGTTTCTCCAATTCTTTTGATTTTAAATTTGTAATTCATATCATTGAACTTTAGAAAAGGAAGCAGAGATTTTCTGTAGTTTGTTTTTCTTCATTTTGTTAATAGAGTATTTGACAAAATCTTAACGAGTTTTGATGATGCTTGATTGTTCTTATAATTGCTCTTCCTCGGCTTAAACCGGATTCTTTAATTAAAGTAATTAAATCTTAAATAAGAAGTTTTAATTTTGTAAATACTTTATAAAAATATATATCTAGTTAAATAGTATATTTTTAATATAGATTTAATGAGTTAAAAGCTTCAAATTTCATTATATAAAATAATTTTAAAAAATTAAAAATAAATTTAAACTCAATTTTTTTGTTTTTTACTTTTTCACTTATTCTTTAAACTTCCAGTTCTATGGCATATATTAGATTGGATTAGAGACGAACTTATGATTCAACCAATTAAACTAATCAACTTAGTCTTATTTTTTCAACAATAACAACAATAAAGTTTTTTAAGAAAAAATAGACAAAAAAAATCATAGTCGTGCATATATTTATAAATGTTCATAGATCACAACCGATCCAAACAACAAAATATTTGAACCGAACTTAAAAGTTTATTTCACTTTTTAAAATATATGACATTTTCATTAAGACCGTTACTGAGAGAATTAAAGAAGCAAAATTTTTCAGCTCGAAATAATAATAATAATAAACAACCTTAAATAGAACCCAATGATTGAAAGTTCGAAGTTTGGAGTGAATAACAAGTTAATAATAAGTTGTTGGATTTTAGGTACTACAATCTCATCTCAGAATAAATTTACAATGTGTAACGCAGTCCATATTTACGATGCCAGTCCTCACCTTTCTCATAATAATCTGCCCCACTGAATGTTTGCTGTGGGAACTGCAAGTTTGCAGAATAATCCGAAGCCTGTGCCATGCGCCAAGAACCGGATCTAATGCTCTTACCACCATAATCGGCAACCCACATGGTGGAAGAATCCGAATTCCGGCTTCCAAAAATTGATTTATACGAGGGACGAGACTACACCTGCCGGTCATAAAGATTGAACCGGTTAACCTATCCTCCAGTGCCTTATCCTTGCATGGCAACCTTCTTAATGAGATCGCGGTCATCTCGTTTAAACCTGCTCGATGTATTCCAACTAAGTTCGGGTGGAATAATATTTCCGGACATCGAAACTTTTCAACCCCAAGCACAACTTGGAAATCTTCCTTGGTGAGCAGATGAACACATGGCACCTCAGCGGTAGCCGGCTGTAGGGGTGTTGATTCGAGTTTCGGAACAAATGTTGGGTCTATCTCCCGCAGAAACAGAGAAAGTAACCAATGATTCATCTTACACAATATTTCAGAAAATCACAAATAAATCGATACATGGCAAGGCAAATAAACGGACCTGAAGCCTAGAACAAACACGAGCCAGCTGTGCTTCATCTTCATCAGCGACGTCATCGTCATCATCATTATTTTTGCTCATTAGTTTGTAAAGTTGCCAATCATCATTTTTGGCACCGAAATTATCCTTACCCTTCCCTCGATCGAAGGCTGCTGTAGTCAAAAGGCACATTCTTTCCTGCTGAGCGGCGTTCAATCTTTCCCCAAGACCAACACCACCCCCCCACGACAAACTATTCCCATTTGTATGGCCTCCATTTGTCTTGAGTCTTTCCCGCTGCTCAACCTTCTCATACAGTTCTTTGTAATTCGTACACCTCTGTTCTAGATAAAGTTGGATTCTCCCCGTTAGAACGCAAAAAGCAACGAAAGAGAGGAAGTATCAATCAGAAAAGAAAATTAGAATCCCCGGCTTAACTACCTCTCTACCAATTCAAATAAAAATGTGAATTATTAACTTGAACCTATGTTTTTTCGACTCTTCATTTTTTTTAATGTCCTATATCATACGTATACCCAGTTCTAACACTCACACTTAAGTTCAAATAATATATGCTCAAACTGCATTGGTGATGGGCTGTTTTATTTTCTCCTCAACCCATTTCTTAATAAGGTCAAATTAAATGTAAGACAAAAACATTTTCCAGGTCGAGAATAAAAGCATCTTCTTCTTGCTGGGTTTTCTTTTCTCGTTCTAATTCTTCTTCGAAGCGTATCTGTTTAGCTCGCAGCCGGCCCTCAGTCGTGGTTTTAAGAAAAATCTGCCTCTTGTTTTCCTTCAGCTGTCACAATGGCCAAATGTAAATATTATCATCAATTTCAGCCAAAAGAAATCAGTAATGACAAGAAATCTAACAAAAATAACAAAGAACTTCATTTCAAGTAGACTGATAATTACCTATGTTATTCGGACACAGATATGCTCAATTTTTTTAAGTTTTTTCATGTATTTGGAGGATCGTGTCCCCATAACAATGTCCATCTATGCATTAGACACGGGTACTTCAGAGAAAATGTAAAGTCAAAGCAACATATTACCTTCCCCAAGGCCTCCTTAAACCTTTTGTTTACATTTTCACATGATGACATAAAAATATTTTTCCCGTAAATGTTGACCGAATCAAACTAGTTGATCTTGTTCGAAGCATTTGCCTGACAAAGCCAAAACCCCGAAAATGCAATGCAGATTAGTTCTTTGTTATTAAAGGTAACAGTACCCGCTCGGGTGTAAGCATGTTATCAGGAACGTTGATAAGAGGATACTTCTCGCTTGTGGAAGAATCTGCCTTCTCCTCGTTTTCCGCTTGTTCAGCTTTGCTTCACCTTTGGCTTTTCTTAATGACAGCGACACTTTCATAAGAGTTGATTCTATTTCATGTTCAGAAACATAACCAGTCTTCGAAAGGAAAGTCGGAATTTCTGCCTCTTGAACTTGACCAAGTTGTTGCAAAAGAAATTCCAATCCGTGCAATTGACTTTCTAGTTCATTTATTCTAGAAGACCTCTTCGCTTCGGCCATTTCTTTCAATCTTTGTCCTCGTCTTTCCTTTTATAGCAGCCTTTCTTGCTATCTCTTTTTCCGAAGGTGGTTCTTCGGTCAGGGGCGGAACCCATGGGAGCTGCCAACACCGGCTCTTATCTTCAGCTTCCTTGCTTCCTTTCTGTTATAATAATCGAACTTTCAGCAGTTGCAACAAGGATTTTGGAGGAAAAAAAAATTGTCATTACCTGAAATAATTGAGCTTCTAAAGCATAATCAGGCGTGATATAGCAGTGTTCCATCTTCAGGTCTTCGATCTTTTCCCATGTGAATCTAGCCCTAGTATAAGCATTTAAAAACAAAAAACAAAGAACATTATCAGAAGTTCTATGCAAGCGGGTCCCTATTCTGGCAACTGACTGAATTTTGCTCACATATGATGAGGATACGTAATTGAAAAGAAGTTGCTTCAAATTGTTGGTGACATGATATCCTCCAATGTTAGTTCGGCAGCATCCTCTGTAATCAGGCTTCCCATCAACAAACCGAAGTCAAACAAGCCACAAATAATCCGAGCTTCAATGCTTGAATCCTCTTAGTCAAATCTAATATTAATGGCCTCGGTCACATTTCTCAAATTCCAATTCCAAAGTCAATTACACTATATACCTTCCTTAGACAACCATGTACCAGATGAGAAAAACACGTTCATCTGAGAGACATGGCAAGATGCTGGTGCTAGACATTTCTTTCATGATGCTAACAGCAAGAATTTTACGGAAAATTCCACGCTGAAACTAACTTATCATGTCAACCCCTATTATGCCAACATGATAACATGCTCCAAAACTAAATGATGACTGCCTAGGAGAAACACCGGAATGACATGAGTTGTGGTAAATCCTGGGCAGATGGCTAGACTGTCTTTCTCACAAATCCCACGCTGTTGATTATACTTGTAGCTGAATGCAGCATCGCCAAATGCTGCAATCAAAAGCAGAAAAACTCAAACATCAGAGGACTAATATATATGGAGCAAAAATTTTCCAATATAAAAGATACGAATTTAGAAAATAATGACAAATATTAGAACCGATTAAATCCTAATAGCACAACTTATTTCCAAGAAACTCGAGCCTTACTCATGCAGGCAAGACTGTGTATCACTCAGATAATATAAATAAGTCTGATATGTAACATTAAAATGAACGCATTATACCTACAGATGGAATTCCGTAAGTCTCTAAAAGAAGTTCGCCATTTTACTGCAGGATTGCATACATATTCTGTGATCAGGATAGGATGATCGATCTCTTCTGCCCTCAAAAAACAACAAATCAAGAAAGAATAAACTAAAATTCAAATGTCAAATATAGAAAGTATTAATAATGAAAATGGCAGCCAATAAAGCAATGCAGCATTAAGTAAAAAATGTGAAACCAAGTTCATAGCCTATAATATTTCGGGTATACGAATGTTCAAAGACATGTTTAAGTTCACCTAAAAACTACTATCCGAAGACAATTTACATACTGCTAAACTATTCCTAATTATCAACAAAAGCGGAAGCACATTAGATCATCCAAGAGATTATAAGAAAAGCCATAAACTTATCGTTGTACCCGAGATCCATTTGCACCCAACCAATCAAAAGCAAAGTTGAGAATCGGTAAAGACAAAAGCAGGGAACATGTAGAGTTAGCACGCCGAGCCATGACCGAAAACTCTAAACTTTCTTATCTACATTCAATCAAAAACCCATATAACCCAACATTCTCAATATACCAAAGGCAATTCTATTTCACATTTTGACTCAAATTTGATTTCATTAGTTCTCATAATTCCGAGAAAAAAAAAACCCAAACGTTAAAATCTTGCCTACATATTCCATGATTTCAAACTGAAAAACAACACTGCTATCGAAAGCGGATCGAGCGCCCAAAGGGGTGCAATCAAAATATTTCAGTAAATAGGAAGCGCCATTGTTCTGCAGTAGGATTGAGGGTTGAGGGAGAAGATTAGAAAGAAAAACTGAACAAAAGGTAGTTTGCAGAAACCCTGCCAAAAGCGGGGATAGCTCAGTTGGGAGAGCGTCAGACTGAAGATCTGAAGGTCGCGTGTTCGATCCACGCTCACCGCATTTGTCTTACATGTTTTTGTACCTTTTATCTTGGGATTAGACTATCCGTGATTATTTTTTTTAATGTTATAATTATATTTAAAATATTTTGGTAAGTTAATAATTTTTTAGATATGTTATTTATTTATTTTTTGAGTTATAATTATATTTAAAATATTATATATTTATAAATATTTTAATAAGTTAATAATTTGTGATTTGTGTATTACTAAATTCATATATTTATGTTTGTGTTTTTTACTGCCAATTTTTCGTATAATGCAATAATGTCTTCCTTGCACAAATCTCCAAGATTAAAAAAAAAAAAAAAAACCTTCATTAACTTTCTCCAAACCCCAATAGCATTCCTTTGTTTTTCTTCTGCTAAGCTTAGGCAAGGACGTTCTATGTCTCCTTCCGTCGAGCAAACCAATATTATGTATTTATGTCGTGCTTAGTTTTTTTAATATATTTAATTGTGTTATGTTCAAAATTATCCAGACTTCCTATCTCACAATAGACTCTTAAAAGTAATCCTATATAAATCTGATAATTTTTTACATAATTACATAAATATAACACACATAAAATCATAAAAATATTACATAACATAAATATATTTTTAAAATCTACATAATACGAATTATTAATATATCAAAATTAATATAAATATAAAATATTTTAAACATAATTATTACACGATAAAATATATAAATATTATGAAAATATAAATTATCGAATCAGTTATGCCATCAACTCAAAATCCACTCCCCATGCAATTACGGAAGTTCATAGGCTACATTGAATCACAGTTGGCGTAGGCTCAGATCAATTGACCCATAAACCTACTTCACTATACAAAATAATATTAAAAATTAATATTTTAATAATATTTATAATTAAATTTAAATAAAAATAATTTTTTATAATTTGAACATTAATTTGGATAGTTAAGTCTGGATGTTTTCTTTGCGGACCAAAACCTTTTTCTTGAAACTGTCAAGAAATCACCAAATAAATTCAAATAAACATTACCATCCAAAAATCTAAACATGACAATATTAGATACAATTATATGAATATAATATGTATAAAGTAATAAAAAACATGATACGTATATATGTTTAAAAATCTATATAATATCAATTATTAACGTATCAAAATTTATATAGATATAAAATACCTTAAACATGATTATGACATGATAAAATACACAAACATAACACGAATGCATAAATTGGTAGGTCTATAAATAGATCAACAACATAATTAATAAGATAAAATCATAACATTCAGTTTCGCTTATAACATCAAAATAAAATCATTATACAAATTTGTTAAGTGATCATATAACCATGGGCCTCTAAGTGATTACAGCACTTGCAAGAAATAAGTTAATGGACTTAGACCTTTCAAATTTTGTCAATGGCCATGTATGTATATGTGTGTTGTGTCTATATATATGTTAGAGACATTGATGAACAAGCAGCCTCCGGAAGTAATTAAACCATGTAGGAAGCATCTGATCCGCCAGTTTCCTGCCATCCTGATCCAGCCCGGAATTTACAAACGGGGCACGTACCTTGTTGTCGCAACCATGGGTCGATGCAACTTGCATGAAACTGCAGTAATCCATCATAAAACTTGTATTAAGAGTATGACTACAGTACATAATCCATAAAATACAAGGGACATCAAGATTTGCTTCTCTTCGTATTTGACTGCATTAATATTGCTAGTTTAGTAGAGGCAGAAAAAAGAGGGTTTAACCATCGCAGATGATTTATGTTCCCGGACTTGAAGGTAACTGTTAGATACAGTATGTGTCTGACACAGGTATAATCAATACTTTTAGAGTTATTTTTTTTGGTTAATATTTGGAGGATCATAACCCTATACTCATGTCTGAAACTGAAAAAGGGAATAAAAGATGAAAAAATAATAGCCACTGCAAGGGAGAGAAGAACCTGATGCAAACAGGGCAAACTGCGGATAAGGTCTCCGACATTAACCTGCTCCAAGCAAACACTGCAGGTCAATTCATCTTCCGAGCCCTTCATGGTGCCAACCGGATGGGTAGAATCCTGCCTATTCTGCGGAAGAGAATAAATTACCAGATTATACCTCATATGCCACCCAGTCAAAACAAAGAAAGCGTAGCCCGATAAGCAACAAATAGAGAGCAACCCCGGATGTTAACCCTCAATTAAAATACCTGAGGTGAGTTTGAAGACAATACATGTTGCATCGAAGAGCCACTGCTGTAAGCAAAACCAAATTCTCGTAAGATTGTTAGCTTAAGGTCCAAAGAATATCCGCACCAAAAAAAAAAAAGGTAAACTAGGACCATTCTATCAACCAAAGTTTAAACAACAAAAATTCAAAACTTATAGCCCCATTGACTAACTAAAGCATTAATCATCGGCATGAATGATTCACGG
>JAQSVH010000002.1:946954-958637 GCA_029448705.1 Adansonia digitata | reverse complement strand
GGGGGGGTGGGGAGATCTATTGAATCATGGAGTCATGGTTGAGTCCAAGAACTATTTAATGTTAAATTTTAAGAAATGTCAGATGCATAAAACATGGTAGAGAGGTCCCCCAAGGCCCCAACTAGTCCTTTTTGCAGTCCAACATTAATTTTCTTCGTGGGTTTGGTTTAATTTGCAGTTGTTTTTGTTTTTTAATTAGCGCATTGATCATTATATCTTTAATTTTAATTTTTAAATAAAAAATAGTTTTCAAATAATAAAAAAATTATAAATATTAAAATTAAAATTTTAAATTATTAAATATCATTTTTTAAAAGTAATTATATTAAGTATCAATTAATTAGTTAAGCCTGACTTTTTAAAGTTAGATTTTAACTAGACGCTCAAAAAGTTAGCAACTCATCTAACCGAACAAACTTAGCATGTATTGGGTGAAATTTGAGTATAAGATTTAATGAATTAATTATAAAAAATATATATATGAATATAAAATAATATTTTAATATTTTTTAACAGTAAAACAAGTTTACAAGTCAAACCTTAATAAGAAATTTGAAAAAAAATACGAGATGCGGACTGGTTCAACTATAAATTGGTCTAGTTTTAATTAATTTAGCTAAAAAATATCATTTTTTAATATGTATATATATATATGTATTCTAGAACAAAATCAACATACATCCATTATTGATTTAAATATATATATATATATATATTGTTTTGGATAAGTAATTGATATAAATATTAGGATGCTATCAAATAAAAGTTTTTGCCATTGAAAATTCATTTTTCCTCTTTTATTTTTGTCAATTTTTTTTAAAAAATTCAAAGTGCCCAAAAATATCATAATCTTTTGATGTCTTAAATTCCTTTCTTCTGAAAAGAAATGAAAAAAAAAACAATTTGGTTGAAAGTAGGGCGACCACTTTTTTTTTGGGGAAAAATTCTTTTTTTAATCAAAAAATTAAAGAAATTGTAGATTCGACGAAATTGGGGGGGGGGGGGGGCATTTCCATCAAGAAAAATCCTCACATGTTATCCAATTATCAAACCTTTTTGACGAAGACCTAAGTAGCACATCCTAAGCTTTTCTTTTTGAAATTTCAATTTTTTTCTTTAGATTTATCTGATATTATATAAGGAAAATTAATTTTTATTTTAATTTTATATGACTCACTTTTGAAAAAAAATAAAATAAAATCACATCGGATCATAAAGTTGATTTTAAAATCGATTTTAAAAAAGTAGAATCAGTTCATGATTCAAAATTTTTAAATTCAACTCTGAATAATATATGATTTTAATTTTCAGAATTATCCACGCAAATTATGCTCACTCCTATTTTCATCTTACCTTGAAAAGTAAAAAAAATTTATTCAAATGTATTTTTTTACATGATCGAACTATATTAAAATTTTATGATCAATAATTACGTGATTTATTGATAAAATTTTTAAAAATTTTAAAATATCATAATTTATTGTTGAAAGAAAAACATTAAGTCAGATTCATTGAATCTATATGTATATATATTTTGGTTCATTGTGTTTTTCATAAAGTAATCGATCCGGCCACCATAAAATCGTGATATTTGTGAAAAATAATTTTATCAAATCACAACAATTGCCTTACCTTGACCAAAATTGCTTTTAAATTCATCAGTCAAACAGTCAGCAATTAATCAAAATGTTAATATAAAAAAAAAAGGGAAATATTTCCAAAATCTGGCCCAAGATTGATTGATTGTTAAGAATTGCGGGTTTTTGTGCGATTTAGTCCACAAACATGGTTGGAAAACTTGGGAAAAAAAAAAATTCTAAAATCAGATTCTTATTTTACCAATTTTTTTGGGCCCATGATTTTATAATTTTATTTTTGTTTTTGACAGTAATTTGGTTGTTTCTTGAATCCAATTTATGGCGAGAATCAATTAATCTAATCATATGGAAGAATTGAAAATAGTAAGTAGTTCAATACTAGGACCCCCACCTTTTTCAACCTTTGCATTGGGATTTCTTAGTGCTTTTTTTTTTAATATTATTTATTTATTTATTTATATTTACAGATTTATAGCATATTTTTTTAAATATACTTGTATTTATAAATTTTAAAAGTTTCACAATAAAATCATTTATATATATATATATATATATAAAAGAAAATGACATGTAGTAATATAATTGTCCTAAACTAAAATCAGCTTTGACAAACTTTGGGCTGATTTGGTTTGTAACAAACATGCCATGTTAATTTGAAAGATTGAATGTTTTATTGTATTCAAGTATGAAACCCTAATGACAATGACATATGACCTAAACAATCCTCTAAGTATGAAACTTCAAAATCATGGCAGTCGACATCTTTATCAATTTTCATAGTGAAAATGCAGGGCCAAAAAGCCAAAAATCATGATAAAATTTTATTATTATTAAATAACAAGAAAAAATGCAAACGGGTTCCATCATTGAAAAGAAATTGATTCATTTTGATAAATTCTTTATAAATAATTACATAAATGATTTCTCTTCCAACTCCACTAACTTTTTTTTTTTTTTTTTGGCATGGGCTTTGGTCCACATTTTTTTCTTACACACACACACACATATATATATATATATATATATATGTTTTCTTGTCTTTTTTTAATTTAATGCCCACAAAGCCAACAAGGAAGAAAACGACCATTGCAATTCTTATAATTGATAGCACAATTTTTTTCAATTATCTTTATCTTTTGATTTGATGTGGATGAAAGAGGAATTCTTTTTATTACTATGTTTAATAAAAATAAAAATAATATAATAAATATGATATTACATATTTAAATACAGTCACTTTTTTCACATAAGTATTTATGTTCTCATTGTATATTTAAGTAAATCTTATTTAAAAAAAATTCTTTTTGTTGTAATCAATGCTAGTTGAATTTTTTTTCTCTATGAAAAAAAATAAATTATTAATTTAAATTTTTTTATTTAATACATTATTTTTATTAAATTGAAAAGTAATTATAAATATAATATTAATTAATTTCAGTGGTGACTAAATAACTATTCCTAAAAGCATCAATAATTGCAATCTCCTGTTAGCTAAAAATGATTAAAAAAAAATGAAAACACCACTCTCAATTAAAGACAAAAATTATGCACTTTTTCTTTGATCAAATTAAGCTATGATTGACACTTTTGAAATGAAATTATCATCCATTATTTCACTAACAAGAATTTGAAGCAAAAGTACTAACCTAAAATTCCATCAATGTGGAAATATATAAGAATATTCACACTAATTTCTTCCCAAATGAACTGTTCTTTTTATTTTTTTATTTTTCAACTTAATCTGTGTTTGTAAGCATTCATTAAAGAATTTTTATTTACTATTTCAAAAAATTAATTTTTATTTAATATATTAATTTCATATAAAATTCAAAGAAAAAATATATTAATTATATATTTTTTTATATATATTACCTTAATCGACACTACTAAGCAGGTGTTAACATTTACTTTATTTTTTTATAAAAGTCGTAATTTTTTAAAATAATTAGACTCAAATCAAGTCAACTAAGAGGTCTAATGAACAGTTTGATCTAAACTTGTCCAAGAAGAATCGAATCAAATTTTTTTGGTCAGAGTTTAATGCACAGTTCGATCTAAACTTAAAATAATTTTTTTTTAGAAAAAGAAAACTTGAGATATGAATGGGCGGCTGAGATTAACTAATCGGCCGCCACCTTCAAATGTTCCTTTGGCCCAATCATCATCTTCATCCTATTTAACACATAATTTCTTTTGTTCCCAACCAAACAAAGATGACTTTCTCTCTTTAACTCCAAAAAGTTAAAGCTTTGTTTGCCCCTCAGCTCAGGTACTTCATCTTTTCTCTGCTCTTTTATTTCTTTTTAATTAAAGTAGCTTGATGGGTTTTTAAGGTTGTTTTTATAGACATCAAAGAAAATTTTTTGTTCCCATTTTGATACTTATATTGTCTGATCTTTTTATAGTTAGTTCAAAAGTAGCTTCATGGGTTTTTAAGGTTGTTTTTTTTTTTATCACATTAAAGAATCTTTTTTGTTCCCAGTTTGGTTCTTATATTGTCCTGACTATGGTCATTTCTATCTGGGTAATTTTTTTTTTTTGATATTCATAGCCTGTTTCATTTCTCTTATTTATTTATTCTGAGTATATATATATATTTTATGTTATGAACTGTTCAAATATCTTATTTTATGTTTTATACACTCCACCAAAGATGTTATTTTTTCTGCTATATGCTGTCGAAAGATGTTATCTTTTTGTTTTTATAATGTCCAAAAATTTCAGTTTTATTTTAAACCCAGTTTTCCCTATGTTTGATGCTATATTATTTTGATTTTTTAGGGAATTTTGAGAATGAAGAAACATAATAGTTTGTAGTTGAAAAGCTGTTGTTTTGTGGAGAAAGGGCAACATAAGAAGAGGGAGAGGATTTGGATTTGAGGTTGGACTTTCTGGGCCTTTTTTTTTTTTGCTTGTTTAGTGAAGCATTTGAAAGTTAAGAACCTTGGAAGTTCAGAATTTCGGATTTGCGTATTAGGTTTTGTTTGATACGGTTGTAATCCTTTGTAAAATCTGTTGTCATGGATGGGTGGTTGAAGGGACTTTATAGTTCTGTTGATACATTCAGACTAAATGATGATACTGCGTTGGCCTTATCCGGTCGGGATTTTGATAACAGGTTTAAGAATGAAAGTTATGTTGATATTCCTCCTTTGGAACCTGCTCCAATTCCAAGAAATTTAGTGTCATCCTCGAGTGTGAACGAGGAGGCAGACTTGCATGAGGATTATGACTTTAGTGATGTAGTTCTTAAGTATATTAATCAGATCCTTATGGAAGAAGATATGGAAGATAAGACCTGCATGTTTAAAGAGTCATCAGCAGCACTTCAAGCTGCAGAGAAATCATTTTATGAAGTTCTTGGAGAAAGGTATCCACCTTCTCCGAAATATGAATCGAAACATTATATTGATCAAAATCAAGAAAGCCCTGAGGAAAGTCATGATCTAAGTTGTTGGAGATGTAGTAGTGCGAGCATTAGTAGTAATAGCAGTAACTTAGTTAATCTGGGGTGCAACAATGATTTCGGTGTGCGAAGGTCTCTAAGCTTCCCTTCTCAGGCCAATTCATCCCATAGCTCAGGGAATGGTATGTGTAGTGTGGTAGATGGCTTTGTCGATTCCCCAGTGAGTACTCTTAGGCTTCCTGAAATATTTTCCGATAGTGAGTCTGTCATACAATTTAGAAAAGGGTTTGAGGAAGCAAGTAAGTTCCTTCCAAATGGCGTGAGCCTGTTTGTTGATGCAGAGAGTGATGGATTGTTTCTCAAAGAGCTAAAAGAAGAGGCTAAAGATGTGGTAGATAAGGTGGAGAAGAATGAATTCTCACAGGATGGATCAAGAGGAAAGAAGAACCCTCATCCCGAGGGTCTGTTTTTAGAGAGTGGGAGGAGTAACAAGCAGTCATTAGTTTATACCGAATCCACTGTAAGCCCAGAAATGTTTGATAATGTGCTACTAAATTGTCAAAGTGTAACTGACCTCCAAAAAGTTTTGCAAAATGAAATAAGCAAGAATGTGCAGCAGAATGGACAATTGAAAGGATCGAATGGTGGAAAGGCACGTGGGAAGAAACATGGAGGTAAAAGGAACATGGTTGATTTGAGAACGCTTCTAACTCTTTGTGCACAAGCCGTTGCAACTAATGATCGTCGGAGTGCAAATGAGCTGCTAAAGCAAATCAGGCAGCATTCTTCACCAATGGGTGATGGGATGCAGAGGATAGCCTACTATTTTGCTGATGGCCTAGCGGCACGCTTAGCTGGCTCAGGGACTAAGAGTTACACTGCTGTTATCACGAAGCCAACATCAGCTGCTGATTTTTTGAAAGCTCACTATCTATTTCTTGCTGCATGTCCTTTTAGGAAGCTCTCAAATTTTTTCTCAAATAAGACAATAATGAACCTAGCAGAAAATGCATCTAGGCTTCATATTGTTGATTTTGGTATTCTATATGGCTTCCAATGGCCTTGCCTTATACAACGTCTCTCGTCTAGACCTGGGGGACCACCTAAGTTAAGGATTACAGGGATTGATCTTCCACAACCAGGTTTCCGCCCAGCAGAAAGGGTTGAGGAGACAGGGCGCCGTCTTGCAAACTATGCTGAGACTTTCAGAGTTCCATTTGAGTTCCAGGCCATTGCACAGAAGTGGGACACCATTCAAATCGAGGACCTCGGGATTGATAGTGATGAGGTGCTCGTTGTAAACTGCATGTACAGGCTTAGAAATCTACTCGATGAGACTGTGGTTGTGGAGAATCCAAGGACTAAAGTTCTTAACTTGATCAGGAAGATGAATCCTGATGTTTTCGTACTGGGGATCGTGAATGGTGCCTACAGTGCTCCATTCTTTATTACGAGATTCAGGGAGGCTCTCTTCCACTATTCTACTTTATTTGATATGCTTGAGACTAATGTGCCCCGTGAAATTCCAGAACGGATGCTGATTGAGAGAGAGATATTTGGGTGGGAGGCAATGAATGTCATCGCATGTGAGGGTGCTGAAAGAATCGAGAGGCCGGAGACTTACAAGCAGTGGCAGATCAGGAATACAAGGGCCGGGCTCAGGCAGTTGCCACTGAATAAGGAGATCATGAAGACGGCAAAGGAGAGAGTGGATACATGCTACCACAAGGACTTTGTAATTGACGAGGATAACCACTGGTTGCTTCAGGGGTGGAAGGGACGAATTGTTTATGCACTCTCTTCTTGGGTGCCTGCCTCTTAATTGTATATTTCTTACTATTCATAGAAGGCAAGGTCTTTGGAAAATTCCTTTTTGGTTGGATTGCAGCCTTTGGTGGTTATGATTTAATGATGGATTCACATATATGGAGAGAAGGTGCCGAAATATCCTCCTTCTCGCTGTCTCTTATGCACTCACTCACTTATACAAACGTGCACAAAAACATGCATACAGTTCTTGCCAATTTTGTTGCATGCGATAGATATGAGGACTTGATATTAACAATTTGATGCATTTTCTGGACAGGTTATATAAGTAAGATCTTTGCCGGTGCTTACTCTCATGCTGTTGAAGACTGAAACCGGAGAATGCTTACTGGTTGTTAATTTAGCAAAAGGTGAATTCATCATGTACTACTAGATTGCTAATTACATGGATGTTAATAGTACATATGGTAATAGCTTTCACACCTGCACATCCTTGATGAAACAGCGAATTGAAACAGGTAGTTTAGAAGAAATGGAAATGATATCGAGAATCTCCAGCACAAAGTGCTTGTTCATTGTTGATTCCAAAGTGTTAAGGAACTCTTCTGTTATATGTTGTGTCTTTCACATTTACTTTAACCAATCATCTTCTATCTGGGGATTCAAATTATATCTACTGATAATGTTTTCAAAGAGGAGTTGAACTAGAAGGGTTTTTAGCTTGTTCAAAGTTGTATTATGTATTGGCTCTTGTTTAATATTATCATTGCCTTATTATTTTTATTATTATTATTATTTTTAAATTATGAGCTAAGAATTTAAATCTTACATTTCTTGAGTAGCTTTAATCCAATGCCATATGACTTGCCTGTCATTTTCTTAATGGAAAAGCAAACCAGTTATTCTTATTCAATGTACTGAATCCATTAACATATATCTAATGGTAAAGTCAGTGAAATGGGTTCCCATTAACATACCAATCCTAATATCTTCTTTTGCTGTTTGAAGTAATGGCATTTTATTGTTGGGGTTTAAACAATTTTATTTTAAAAATTGTTGGTCATCGAAGGGCTTTTTCATTTTAATATATATATATATATATATATATATATATATATTGAAATTGGTCTCCTCATCAGAATCCGACGTTGCTGCTCTTATGATCTATCCCTTTAACAACATTGTTGATAAAATTGGAATTCACGGATAGCCGTTCAGTTTCATTTTGTTATTCGGACTCGGATATAATATGTGTTACAACGTGAATGTCCATTTCCTTTCATGTTTTCTCATATATTGAGAAGGACGTTAGAGGGTTATATCTCAAAAACCTCTAAAAAAAACATGTGTACTAATATGTGTCAGATATGATTAACTAAAAAAAAAAAGAACGACGGGTCGGAAGCACACATCGGTTTCTTTTACCTTGCAGTGCTTGTTCTTGCCATTGTAATAGGGTCTTGTAATTTCTGCATGAAGTTCTTTCGTCAGAGATGTAGCATTTTCATTTAAAAAAAAAAATTGAGAAAATGAAAATATATGCAAGGTAACTCCTGATTGTTTTGGAAGCTATAGACACGAATCCCTTGGTCAATCGCCAAATAAAAAAACACCTCAAACTATATTTGCAAACTACTGAAAAAAAATTCCAACATTTCCATCACTTTTATTATTTACTTCTTTTCTTTTGTTTGGTCAGTGCAGTAACATTTTACAAATATTCGGAAAATGAAAATGAAAATGAAACCGGAAAAAAAAAAAAAAAAGAAATCCCTTTGGTTGCCTGCTTTTGCGGAAGTGTCTTCATTTACAAAAGAAAAAAAAAATTCAAGTGTCATCGAATGTAGGTTCGTCCTAAAGACCAGAGTCCTGTATCCTTAACTGGTGTCTGAAAAAGAGGGAAGAAAGTGTAAGCATTTTTAAGAACGGCAGCTGATGAATCTACTGCTCAGGTAACCAAAAAAAAAAAAAAATGAAGAATCGTTGTTTTGTAATGATGCTTACTGGTGTTTTGACAGATGGGAAGACATTCCAAAACCGCAGAGTCTCATCCCCAGCTCCAGTCACTATGGTCTGCAACATGGAACATGCAAGGATGGACATTACTAGATGAACCCTTGTGATCTATAATGGTTAACATTCATGTTGGAGAAATATTTACCTGTCCATCAGGTGACATGGCGAGGTATAGGACTCGAAGACTGTGGCCAGTTAGAGTTACGACCTGCATTATTTGCGAATGAAGAAGATGGTTTAGTAGTTCTGCAACTTATGTAGAAGTGAATGATGATAGTGAGAAGAGATTCATGCACAGATACCTTTGCCATTGATGGATACTTCCACACCATAATTTGATTTTGAGAATACCCATGAGTGCTAACTAATTCATTCACATTCTTACTCCATGAAAGATTGCATACCTAAGCAAGTTGTTCATGAGCAAGTAAGCATTATTTTGCAACATAAGTATACCAATGAAATGCAATGAATATGAAGTAAAAAATTGTAGAAAACCTGGCTCCCTGTGTCTATGTTGTTCAATTGATGACCATTGGTAGTGTTCCAAAAGCGGATACATCGATCAGCAGTTCCACCACCTGATGCAAGAAGGTTGTTTTGGTGGGGTGACCAAGCAATGGCTTTGACGGCAGCTGTATGTTCTGTCAATCTAAGAATTGGTTGCTGAGAATGCTGGTTCCAGACCAAAAGCTGATTACCGAACAAAACTGTTTGAGTCAGCAAATTCACTATGTTTTCTGCGATGAAAAAGAATGAACAAAGGGAATGAAGTAATGCTTTACCTGATTGTCATTTCCACCTGATGCAAGTTCACGGTCATCATGTGACCATTTCAACCCACAAACCTGAATAAGAAGAGTTGATGCAGCGACCTAAAGACTTGATAAAGCTTTACATATGAACTAAATTTAGTCCTATAAGATTGACTGCTGACTTTACCTCAGATTTGTGTCCAACAAGCTTGCTAACATAGTCATTTGAAACTCGAAGATCATGCTGAAGTATGTTGCGATCCCTGCTTCCTGATGATAGTACCCGTGAATTCCAAGCCAAGACACCAGTTCTCGTTTGATGGCCACCCATGGTTCGTACCCTCTTGCACTGAGTTCCATCCCATACCTTATATAACAAGAACCAAAATGCTTAGATGTCAACTGTGTTTAAACTCGCCCTGTGGATCAAATATGCAACTGTTATTATACAGAAGGGTGGCGAGTTTGATATGAAATCGACAGTTACCTGAACTTGACCAAGATTTGTACCAATGGATATGTAAGAACCTTCCCGGGTCCATTGGACAGCACACACACTGTCATTTGGTCCCAAATCACACAACTTTGTTACCTGAAAGCAAGATAACACGTTAAAACATTTCATACATTCATTTGTCTCCCTCACAATTCTAAAAATAACCAATTTCAAAAGGCAATTTAATAATATATCAAATTCTGCCAATAGATCCAACTTGTTGATTGAAGCATACAAACTTACTTTGCTATTTGATGCAGTCCATAAATAAACACAAGTACCTAACCCAACTGCAAGCACATTCTGGGATGACCAATCAACAAGGTTCAAATAGAAGTCATCTTGAAGTGATGGCGCATCCAGGACCTGCAATCATTCAACAACAAAAGAATCATTTTTACACGGACTTCGATTTAAAGTGGGAATGAATCTGATATGGGTATGACTGGATTGGTATTTGACTTTTTTTTTAAAGTAATATCAAGGATTAAAGCATATGATACTATGAAAAGTTATGCAACACAGCTGGCGAAGTAGCTCAATTACCTTATGGGGTGTCTTGGGGACTTTCCTTGGGGGTTTGGGAGGCGTAGACGCCTCACTAGAGAACCCACTATCCTGTCCCAAAATCGAAGGAGAATACGGAGAATTAGGCCCCGAATGCTCAGTCTTGAACCTCAACATGTTCTTGTTGGGACTCATAGGTGAACCTTGACAACCTGCAGGAGAAAAAGACCCAAAATCAGAACCAAAAAGTTCAGATTTCAAAAGCCTGGAATACGCTTCATTCCCTCCTTCTTTAGCAGGTGACTCCTTTTCTATCAACCCGAAAGTGTGTAGCCTTGAAGAGGATCTGCAAGGAATAAACCTATCACTACAAGTTGATGATTTCGACGATGATGGTGAACTTAAACTCGATATCATCCGTGGTGAAGATATCGAAATCGAACGAAAAGAAGAAGCAGAAGCAGCAGCAGAAGAGCCTGAAAAAGTCTCCAGCCGAAGTGAAGTTTCATTCATTCCAGCAGGGAGGTTTAGGCCACTTTTTCTTCTCTGTGGAGAATCCATTTTCTGGGTTCTTTTCAATCACTGCGAAGCTTGGGTGCTTGCTAGAAATGGGTTTCTCTTAGTTTTACGAAATGAAGATTAAAAATGGAAGATTAAGTAGCAGGAAAAAGGCTCTCCGATTTGGTTTTTCAAAAGGGGAGGAGCTGATTTTCCTGCCTTCTTTGGGGGGACTGGCTGAAGCGTGAAGATTTGCAACGGTCAAATTTTCTTTTTGGTAGGGTAGAGAGGGGAGCCATTTGTTTTGCTTTATATGTTTGGAAAAAGTGAAGAGAGACTGTCGTTTTGGTTTTCGAAGAATTAAAAACGACATGGTTCTTGCCATTCTAGTAACGGTCATTTTTTATGAATAATATATTAAACAATTATCGAAGCTCATTAGAGCTGTCAGATTGGTCTAGTTACAAAGTGAATGCCAAATAGCCGTTGCTTCCGAATTTCTTTTATTATTATTTTTAACCTTTTCACTTTTTATATCTGCCGTCAGTCAGCAAAAGTTCAACCAAACTTACCTAATTTGATCTATTGTTCTGAGGTTGACGTGAGATCAGCCTAATTCTATCTATTTTTCGAGGTTGAC